>MU160151.1:42545-100416 GCA_015888305.1 Antheraea pernyi | reverse complement strand
TGTAGTATTCAACTCCAGCCTCGTTTATTCGATCAGAGAAGCTGCTAGGTAAGATTCGAGTCCAGGAAAGAGAGAATCTGTAGAAGTCGAGTCCCAATTCTCTCATCATTTCGACGTCTCTCTTGTACTGATGGTAGGAATCATTAGCGATATCTCCAGTTCCTCCATCTTTCACTGGATTTGGATCCTGGTGTGTTAAACGATCCCAAATGTGTTCCGATTTTCCTAAAGAATATGAACTGTTGACGAACAAAACTATAAAACTTTACAGTCAAATTATAGTAAAGAAATATTTTTTATCGCATTGGTGCTAAGTAAACACCTAAAGACAAGTAGCGTGTCCACATGTTATATGTGTGCTGGGATTGGTATAGTATAAACGCAGTTACCATCTTCGTCCCAACCGCCTTCGATTTGGTATGAAGCGGTCGCTGTACCAAATTTAAATCCATCCGGAAACTTCCTCACACTATCTCTCTGTACTACCTTGCAGTCAGCTATTAGGGAGTACGATACAAGTAAAATTCTGCGAATTTAAAAGTAAACTTTATTGACCTTACTTGATAATCTTTGTAGGGTTTAATTTTAAATTATTATTTGCATTTCAATATTATTTTATAAAAATTTGGTGTAACCGGTACATATATTTAAAAATAAAATTAATAATTCTCACTTACATAACTCTACGATGAAATGACATTTTGATGATGATTCAATAACAAAGCACTCTATTGTCATCTGAATTTATACAAAGTTCGTTTGTACTTATATTGGTCGTTATTTATCAGACGATCTGAAATTAGTACTTACGTTGATACAGGGAATTATTTTATCGCTTATGGTTGGTCTTAAACCTCTTGACTGTACTTACGTGAAAACATTGAATGATAAGTTATATAATCTCTCTCGCTATAAAAAAATATATTGACATATGTAATCATATGAATTTGACTACAAATTATTAAGGATTAAACAGTAACTTAGTGAGCTGTTTTGAATTCTGAAACAAGAACTCCCAGATACCTAGACAAAATGTAAACACCTATTTTGTGGGAAAGTTGATATTTCAAAAACTTAATTTTAAAATTCGACAGATACTGTACCCAAAACGAAACACAGACTTTTGAATGTTTTATAGCCTGATGACCTTAGGATACCACCCTACTTTAGTTCTGCGTAGTTTGTTATAGCTACATAATTGTGATTCCAGATGCTGGCTGAAATACGTATATCGTAAATTCCATTTCGCTACATAGAGCCTTTTAAATTTGTGTTTGTTTCAGTTTCATCGTCTCATTACTTGATACACAGGCTTAATAATTGTTCTATATGCTCCCAAAGATTTACCGATACATTAGGAATAAGGCCAATTGTAAACTTTGGCTTCCAAATTGGCTTATTGTGGAATAAATAAGTTCCGCTATGAAACAACGGTGTTACAGCTCAAACGGTGTGATTGGGTACAAGCACTGTCATATGAGGCGCTTATGAGTCCTCAAGAGTATCAACTCTCTCATTATGACAACCTCAGTGCGTGATTTCTTGAAGATCGGTTTATATAGGCAAAGGCTGCAGTGACCATTTAACATCGTGTACATTGTTTGCATGTTAGCTACTTCCTAACATAAAAGAGGAGATAACTAAGTCGTGCATAATATAAGATAGGAAAAATATCTCCTTATTTTTCTAAATGTGTTACAGATAGATTCACTGTTGCTATAATATCTATCAGCATCTTTGATCGTGTTACAAAAATACGCAAATTATACATAACCCACTTATGATAATTGCAATTCTTATCGAAAACATAAAATAGAATTCTTCTCTCTTTAAACAGAAATCTAGTAATCTCTTGCTTCTAGTTTTCAGATAATCAGAGACGGACAACAACTTATTTTATAGTTTGTAGGTATTAGAGTTTTTTTTAATATCATAAGAGGCAAACGAACAGGTGTGCCGGCTGGTGTAAAGTGATCACCGCTGCCCATAGACACTAGCAACACCAGGGAAGTCGTAAGTGCCTTGCCAGCCTGTATTTGGAGGGACAGGAGGAAGGGGGAGAGGGAGTGGGGTTAGGGAGGGGAGAAGAAAAGGAGGGAAGGTGGGCTTCCGGCGCTCTCACTGACCGAACCAAACGCAACAGTGCAAACACTGTTACGTCACGTCGGTTTTCTGTGAGAGGGTGATACTACCCCGGGCGAGGAAAGGTAAAGACGCTAAATCCAAAGGGACACCGGCTTTCAAGTGATAGGAAGAACCAACTGATGCTTGACAACATACTTTCAACTTTAGAGTGGTTAGTGGTGGGAATATTGGTTTTATTGTGAGCTTGAATATGACATATGTCCGTGTTTTTTTTTTTTCTAGTACGACGGCAAGACGACTGCACTGTGCCTGATGGTAAGCACAGTAAAGTCCAAAAACAATGGCGACCATCGAGTGACACACTATCCATCGCTGGTCGCCGCTGTCATGCCAGCCTGCAAAAACCTGGATATGCACAGGCTGATTCCGAAACGCGACCCGCAGAAGCGAATCACTATGATGGGCTTTTTCGCCATATACATGGTGGTTGCGACCCAGTCAGGCTGTAAAACCCTACCACCCCGCTTTCACCATTGTCTCGTTCGTTATTCAGCAGGGTGCACCACGTGCAGGTGAGGTTGGCTTGGGTGTCTCGAGTCTTATGATGTTTTTCGACACCCCTTACATGTAGGGTAATGTTTTAGAGTATTTATGTTCTATTCCATTGCTTGAATGTACAATATTTATATTACACAGAAATTATTAACTTTTGTAATACGAGACGCATTTTCTGTATATGACACTGATGTAACATATTAATTACCTAAACATTTGTTAATATTAAAGTTAAAATAATCGCAATTAAATATTATATCAATACAACGGACAGAATTTTGTGATCTTCAAAATTGTTATTAGTATTATCATATATGTAGATAAACAACGCGATCCTTATCTGTAAACATTTCTGGGTCACGTGGCTTGTTTTTATATGCGTTTACATTCGGGTGTATCTTGACACATGAAGAAGTGCAGGATTTCCATATCAAATTGTTATTCTAATCTATTATATATACTTAATATAGGTATCTGAAGAGTTTGTTTGTTTGTTTGGTCGAACGCGCTAATCTCAGGAACTACTAGTACGATTTGAAACATTATTTCGGTGTTAGATAACTCATTTATCGAGGAAGGCTATATATGTATATATCATTACGCTAAGATCAATAGGAGCGGGGCACCAATGAAGAATGTTTCAAAATCGGGTTTTTTTCCTTTTGAGAGCTTTCGCTGCATGATAGCGTTAATATTAGGATATACGTTGCCATGGTAACGTGGTAAGTTTCTATCGCAAACATTTTCTAAGGTTATTTTGTTTTCCTATTCAAAATGTTTATTCTACCTTAGTTTGGTTTCCAGTTTTTGATTTGGAATCTATTACCTATTATAAAAATAAAGTGTGTGTATGTAATATTAAAATAACAACTTTTTGCTTAATGGAAATGGTTGCAAAAAAAAAATTTTTTTACTCTGTCCGTATTTCTGTCTGTTTGTTTGTTCCGGGTAATCTCCGAAACGGCTGGACCTATTTTAACGGGAATTTTACTGGCAGATACCCGTTAGTTATAGCAGGTGACATAGGCTATTTTAGTTGGCCGCAGCTTAGTCCGCAGTGCTATTTTCAATATGGTTGGAACGATTTTCACGGAACGTTTACTGATATATAGCAGACCTCATAAAAAGTAATTTAGGTTTTTATTCGTATTCGTTCGCAGTGGAATATCCCAAATGCTCTGACTATTTTTTTTAATGTCATAGCAGGCAAACGAACATGTGTGTCACCTGATGTTAAGTGATCACCACCGTCCATAGACACTAACAACACCAGGGCAATCGAAGGTGCGTTGGCAGCTTGTGTTTGGGGGAAAAGGGACGGACGGCGGAGAGGAGAACGGATGGGAGGGGAGGTGGGCCTCCGGCGCTCTCACTGACCGAACGAAACGCAACAATGCAAGCACTGTTACTTCACGTCGGTTTTCTATGAGAGGGTGGTACTACCCCGGGCGAGCCGACCCATTCATGCTAAAACCAATAATAGCTTCAGCGTGGCTCTACCACCTACACGATGGTCCCAGGATTGTCATGGGACTTTCACTGGCAGATAACTGACCTTTTTTTCCTTTATTTACACAAACTGACCATGTCACCCCAGTGATTAACAACAAAATAAAATAAAAAAAAAATTTGTACACAAACAGTCAATAATCTACCGGTTTTTCAATCCACACATAACCAGCCTGTAAAGCATTCTTGCTTCGTCAGATGTCGGGGAAGCAAGAATGGCATTACATACACCCACAGATCCTAATGAGTCATTCATTTTATTCTCTAGTGCTACTCTTGGGGCATGGTTACGTCTGCATTCAGTCATAATGTGTGGTACACATCTTCTACAACATTGCATATGTCACAATAACTGACCTTATAAAGAGTAACTTAGACTATTTTATTTTGTTCCCCACGACTTCGTCCGCAGTGCTATATCCAAAACATTTGAACCGATTTTCACGGGACTGCCACTGGTAGATAGCTGACCTCATAAGAAGTAATTTGGGGTTTTTTTTGAATAGCTATTACCCGCGTCTTCGTCCGCAGTGAAATACCCGAAATGCTTGGACTTATTTTCACGGGATTTTCACTAGCAGATAACTGACCTTATAAGGAGTAACTTAGTCTATTTTATTTTGTTACCAGCGACTTCGTCCGCGGTGTTATCTCCAAATGATTTGGACCGATTTTAACGGGACTTTTATGGGCAGATAACTAACTAATGAGCTATTTTATTTTAAACTAGCGGGCTCGGCAATAGTTGTCCTGCCCTGATAATAAAAACAAAACCTTGGGAAATTATACCTAGACCTTCCCCATGAATCATTTTATCTACTGGTGAAAACGGCATGAAAATCCGTTCTGTAGTTTTTGAGATTGCGAACAGCCAGACTGATAGACGTGGCAGAGGACTTTTCTTTACACTATGTAGTGATGAACTGTTACCCGCGCATTCGTCCGTGTGAAATTGATCGCAAATTTGTTGTTTATTGTAAACATACGCGTGAGATATGCGCTGTAATGGACTCCAAGAATAAATATAATTGAAAATCATATGTTTGTATGTAATTTGAATTATATTATCTTTTTGGTCAATTTGGCGGCTATTTTGTTTTATTTACCGCTCTTGCGTTTATATATCTCAGTAATTATATCAACGTATAAGAATAACTTAGTTATATCGACAATATGGACCTATTATATCTATATAATAAAAAAAATAACACATATTCTTTGATAATGTATAGTTTAAAATTTTCATTTCTTTGTTATATAGTGTAAGTGAGCACTGAGGGTGGTATATAGTAGGTAAAAGTTCCAGGTATGTTGCTGATGATAAATCTCATCTCATTCGACACACTGTTAATATTCACATATCTAATCACGCTAAATGTTACAGTAGATGGCGTGCGTATTGTACTCACAATTTCAAATTTCTTTAATACATTTAAAAAAAAATGGGTGCGGAGCCGCACGTAACAGCTAGTATCTTATAATTCTTGCAGGACATATGACCCAGTGTACATTTGGGTGTAATATTTTAGAGTATTTATGTTCTATTCCATTGCAAGCAATGGATTATATATTCAAGGCAAGGCATATTCAAGAATATGCAATATTTATATTACACAAAAAATACTAACTATAATAATACGAGACCTGTATACCATGGTATTCCTGTATACCATGACACTGGTGTACCTTATTATTCACCCAAACAGTACAGTTGGATTTAATTGTTGTCTTTTATTCTTTTTGTTGGTTTGTATATCGCTATCTCCTAGTGATTCAGATTTCGATTCCGGTGAGGTTGGTAGTGTCCTTTTATTATTCGTTTTTTTATTTATTTCATAGATGCCAAACGAACAGGTGGGTCACCTGATGTTAAGTGATCACCATCGTCTATGGACACTAACAACACCAGAGGAGTCGCAAGTGCGTTGCCACCCTTTGGGGGGAAGAGTTAGGGGAGGGAAAGGGAGAGGAGTGAGGAGAAGGGAGGAGGTTTTGTACTTTTTCCTTCAGAGCTTGATGTTTTTCTTCCCAAGTGACAAATATATCTTCCAATATATTGGTTATATTTAGAGTTACCTTTTCTGTTATCTTTTCCACGCTTTTCTTAATATCTATTTTTTGTTCATTCAGTTCTTTTTCAATATTTCGTAGGGTGTTCATAATTTCTTCCATTGTGGTTTGTTTTGGTGCACCTAGCTACAGAGTACGTTATATAAATAGAGGTCATACTCGTTCTTTCCGATCAGCGCCTCCATAATATGACTTTCAAACTAATATGTGTTAGTTATAAATGTACATTTCTAGCTATGTATGTATGAATATAGCGGTACTGCGTAAATTGTATACGTTATTCATCGTAAGGCAAATCTTAATACAAGTATGTAAATACAGTCAATGTTTATAAGTAGATCCGGAGATAGATAAAATTGTTTGTTGGAGGTCAGAAAATTTAAGGGAGCACACTCTCGTAACAGATACGTAACCAAAGTGAATTACAACAAATATTTCAAAGTTGTCAGTTCGAACTGTCAAAATTAATTGTCGTCCACCATCTTTTGTTATCAAACTTGCCAAAAAAACTATATAACAGTGCCATCTAGAGAGTGGATTGATAACTAGAAATAGACAGCCTTTTCCATACAAATCCGATTCTGAGAAGTGAAAATAGCGTGCACCTAGCGCCCTCTCGTCGATCTTGGTAGTAGTACCTTGTTATATGCTCAAATATTATCGGTTAGTCGCTCTTCTGGTTTAAATTTAAACGTAGTGTCTCACGTATATCATAGATGTCACATTTTTCAGTTTTCGAAAAGTAGTGAATAAATTTGCATGCTCATGGGACGTGGGGTATTGTCCAGGGATTTTCAGAATGATGAATAATTGCACGATACTTTGTTTATTTACACTCTGTACTTTAAATAGGCACTGGTATTTCAAGATGTTAGTTCATTCATTGTATACAATTCAATATTATAATTATTAAATTTAATAATAGTTATTGTGAAGATAGAAGGGGTCTTTCTAAAAAGACATTACATCATAAAAGTATTACTTATTGACAATATGGGCATATTATATCGTCATAAGAACATCTTTCAATTATTGTTTCATTATTTCCTTATACAGTGTAAGTGAAAACTGAGGTAGTTATATGGTGGGTTAAGGTTCCAAATATATTGCTGATGATAAACCTCATTTGACACGCTGTTAGTATTTATATGCCTAATGTACACGTTACATGTTACTGTAAGTGGCGTGCGTGTCGTACAGTTGTTTTTAAAGAGCATTTCTATAATTGTATATGGTGTCACAGTTTTATATTGCTTTCATACAATTAAAAAAAAAAGCGTGCGGAGTAGCGGGTACAGCTAGTTTAAACATAAAATACAACCCACGTTACCCGCTTACAATATTACTCGCTCTCTCTCTCCCTCTCTCTCTATAGATGAAAGAATTTTTAAAATCGGTTAAGTATTGTTTGTACAAATAACGTGGCTTCCTATTGGTAAAAGAATTTTCAAAATCGGTTTAGTAGTTCCTGAGATTACCCCCTACAACGTCACAAAACAACACACAGCAACAGTGACAGTACAGCGTGCGAAGCCACGGTTAACGGCTAGTCTAAATTAAAATAAATTAAATTACTTTTTATAAGGTCCGCTATCTGCCATAATAATGATGATGATGAAAATTATATCGTTTCGCGATAATTGTGGTAATGACAATGTCTATCATTTATTGATGGAATATCATAGTAATCATAATCTATGGACGCTGATTATTACGAAGCACCATATTAACATCGGGGATATGGAATTTTATCAAAACATTCTGGCAGATCCGACTTTGGACTCATCCAGAATGCTGTCATTTGTTTATGTTCCCTTCTAATCGTTTTGTTATTTATTTTAAATTTATGTTATTTACTTGTATGTAGATAGAGACTATAATGGGACTGATATATGTTTGATACCGCGTCGATGGACGTAAGGTCGAGTCTTAGCAACTAAATCGGAGTTAAGTGAAGCCACCCTTTCACAGAAAACCGTCGGGAAGTAACAGTGCTTGCATTGTTGCGTTTCGTTCGGTCAGTGAGAGCGCCGGAGGCCCACCTCCTCCCCTCCTTGCCCCTCCCACTGGGGTATTTATGGGGTACACGCCTGTGGTATTTATGGGGACCGACGCAAATTTAGGTATCACACTAATCTTGGTAGTTTCGCCTCCATCTTTCAAGCAGAAGTTTACGCCATACTGTGTACCCATATCAATCTGCAAAAAGACTACGTTAATCGTATAATTTATATCCATTCGGACAGCCAAGCTGCCTTATTGGCCTTTGCTTCAGATTCAATTCAGTCGAAACTTGTGTCCAGTTGTGTGACTGTATTAAAAAACAGTCTGGGCCAGAATAACAGACTAATTCTGCGTTGGATTCCGGGGCATGCATTCATTCCTGGCAATGAAGCTGCTAATGAGCTTGCAAGAGCAGGTGCTGTGGGTATACACCTTAGTCCTGAACCATTCTGTGGAATACTCAAAAGCTTAGCTCTTTTGACCCGTAGAAATCATTACAACCAAGATGCCAAAAGATTCTGACATAACTTGCCAGGACAACAACATTCCGAAGAACTCATCAGGGCATTCGACCAGCGACGTGCTGGAAAGGCCCTATTACTCGGTAGGAATCAATTACGGGTTTTAGTGGGAGCACTCACTGGACAGTATTGTCTTAAAAAGCGTTTGTACAACATTGGTGTCCAGAGCACAAGAGATTTTATATTTTGCGATAGTGTGGATGAAACTCCCAAACACCTCTTGTGTGAATGTGATGCATTGAAGCCCACATAAAACCACATTCTGGGAAAACATGTATTGCCCCCGGATGAGGTACAGATGCTCTCAACCAAAAAAGTCCTGCAGTTCTTAAATGCTATAGGAATAGGGAGGGAGTTTTAGTAATATGGGGCGATCACAATAGCTCAGTACTGGTCGCAATAATACAGGACCTAGGCTTGCATAACCCCGTTTCTAGAATAATAATAACTTTGTAATATTAATTTTTGTTTTATTTATTTATACCATAGGAGGCAAAGAGACAGGTGGGTCATCTGATGTTAAGTGATCACCACCGTCCATAGACACTTGCAACACCAGGGAAGTCGCAAGTGCGTTGCCAACCTGTTTTGGGATTGAGAGGGACTAAGTATAGGGGGAAGGGAAGGGGAGGTGGGCCTCCGGCGCTCTCACTTACCGAACGAAACAATGCAAGCACTGTTACTTCACGTCGGTTTTCTGCGAGATGGTGGTGCTACCCCGGACGAGCCGGCCCATTATTGAAACCATTAATAGCTTCAGCGTAGCTCTACCCCGATTATAATTTTCAAAAAATATTTAATGTACAGATTTGGCCTTGTTACAGTTTTATTATATTTATATATATAGATACTAGCGGGCCCGGCAGACGTTGTCTCGCCCTGATTATTAAAAAAATCATTGACAAATTATGTACCAAAACCTTCCTCATAAATCACGTTATCTACTGGTAAAGACCGCAAGAAAATCCGTTTGGTAGTTTTTGAGTTGATTGCGAACAGACAGACAGACAAACAGACGAACGCGGTAGGGGACTTTAACTTTATACTATGTAATGATAATATTGATATATTCGAAAATATATTTTATTTTTACGTATGTGTTTATATTACTTATTCTTTATACTCAAGGTCATATTTTACGCTATTTTATTCACATTCTTATATTCTTTCCCAATTAATCGCCTCCATTGATATCTCTTTGTTATAAAATACATATTACAATTACAATGCTGTTGATTTTGTATATTAATTTGTACTCGCTTTTGCTCGTAGCATCGCTGACATTAATGTAGATTTATATTATTCCTTGGTATCAATATATATACTACTAGCTGACCCGTGCAACTTCATCTGCACCAAATCAGTTACTGTCGGCTTCAATTGTATATTTAAATACGAAAGACCTTAATAAACCTAAACCCGATTGCAACGACCCGATGCAACCGTTTCCTTTTGTGAATCCAAACTATCCAGGGACTCACTCAAACATATTGCCAGTTGATATATGAGGAATCTTTTAAAATAAGCCTAGAACCCTTTCGCAGCATCACCTACCGGATCCAATTAAAATAAAAACTAACCTACATTTAAGAGAGGTATTTACTCAGGACGCCATGACAGTGACGACCGACGAAGGATGGCGTATCATTCGATACTGTTGATGTTCGATGTTGTTTTTGGATTGTATAGTGCTTACCATCAGGCATAGTGCAGTCACTTTGCCGTACTATCATAAAAAAGGCGATAATTGTCTTCCCAGTGCCCCTTGAGTTGCTCCTGCGCCATTCTTCTCCACGCCCGTTCACTATTCGCGTAATAAATGTCTATAACACTGAGAGACAATATACCTTTCTAACAGTTTAAGAATTTTCAAAATCATATAAGTAATACCAGAGATTCCTTGAACACAAAAGTTTACGTATCTTTAAAATATTAGTATAGATATATATAACATAGCATGGTAATGGTATACTTGTAGAAAAAATGTAAATACATTATTTTTGTCGTCTATATCGATAACAAAGACCACCCCGATTGTAATTTAAAAAAAAATGTAATCTGATTTGGCCTAGTTACAGTTTTATTATATGTATGTATATAGATTAAAACTCGACATCGACGATTTAGTTGGCCTCAACCTTTGCGAACGATTTTGTTCGTCGAGATGTGCAGCATAGCTCTACAACATCTATTTGTACCTTTGTACAACTTATATATCTGGAACATCTTTCTTTCTTTCTTTCTTTCTTTCTTTCTTTCTTTCTTTCTTTCTTTCTTTCTTTCTTTCTTTCTTTCTTTCTTTCTTTCTTTCTTTCTTTCTTTCTTTCTTTCTTTCTTTCTTTCTTTCTTTCTTTCTTTCTTTCTTTCTTTCTTTCTTTCTTTCTTTCTTTCTTTCTTTCTTTCTTTCTTTCTTTCTTTCTTTCTTTCTTTCTTTCTTTCTTTCTTTCTTTCTTTCTTTCTTTCTTTCTTTCTTTCTTTCTTTCTTTCTTTCTTTCTTTCTTTCTTTCTTAAAAAACTTATACTGGTCTTACTGAGCCTACAACATGAGATTACTAATTTGTCGCAAAAATCTCTTTCTATTATTTAAGTTATGACGGTTCTTTATTAAATTCAGCTTTTTTAACTTTTTGCGTACATACATTAGGTCATCACTAATTTTTATCGAGAGATAAAAGTTAAGATACCCATTTTTAAATTTTTTATGAATTATTCGTTAGATCCAATGTTATAAATTGCGCGTATCGCCTGTATTTTCTAATAGGAATATAGTATATAATTCAGCTGCTGTCGTCCAAAATAAAATATGAAATTATTTGTTAACTATGGAAGTAAGTGAATTAGATCAACCGAGTAGTAAAAATATCTGTAAGTTGGCGAATCTTACGAACATTCGTTAAATTCGTCCAGCAGTTATTGCGTAAAAGTCCTCTTTTGTGTTTTCTTATACGTAAGATATACATATATACCAATGTGACATACTCGCATATGTGAAACATGTCCATATTATAAAGCAAAAGACTTTGTTTGCTAGAACGCGCTAATCTCAGGAAGTACTGGGTCCGATTTGAAAAATCCTTCCAGTGTTAGATAGCTCATTTATCAAAGAAGGGTGTAGGCTATATATCATCATGCTAAGACCAACGGAAGTGGAGCGCCAATGAAGAATGTTTCAAAATCGGGTTATTTTAGCATTAGCCTAAATTAACCACTATAGGCGGTTGAAGTCGCGCGCAGCGGCTAGTATATTATATCGATGTGTAAGCTACTATCATACCAAATTTCGTAGTAATTCGTCCAGCATTTCTCGCGTATATGTCTTGTTTTTGTGTTTCCTTAAAAGTAACATAAACAGACACACGAATGTGATATATATGTAAAGCATGGCCTAAATGTTATACCGGTGTATAAAACTACTACCATACCAAATTTCGTCAAAATCCATTCAGTAGTTTTTGCGTGAATCCTGTACAAACGACTGACAGACAGACAGACCGACAGACAGACAGACAAAAATTTTAAAAACTGTAGAAACGTGTTCTGTCATTGATTCTAAGCCCTCCCAGTGTATTTTTTCTTTAAAATATTTAATGTACAGATTTCGTCCCGTTAGCCTTTTATTATATGTATATAGATGTACCCCTGACAACGTGGAGCAAAATTTCATGGTGACCGGTTAAGTATTTAAGGCGTACAAAACAAATAAACACACTTCTCCATCTCTGATTTTATAATTATATTTCGGTTAGGACTTATATTTAAGTAACATTGTGATAGCAACCATTACACGTCTATTGAAATATATGCTGAGGGCAACACAAACAAAATGAGTAATGGTACCATTTTCAGATTTTATATCCAAGACTGCTATTTACCCTAAGTTGTAGAAAGTTGTTGATTAATTTCTCGTAAGCCTATGTAACGCTAGAATTGTTTATGTTAATTTAAAATCCAGCAAGATATTTACACTTTTTTCTCTGTGACACTTCTGAAAATTGTGACTTCAACAAATCAATCGTATGAATATAGGCTATTTAAACATCACCCTTACAGTAGAATATGTCGAATGAGCTTGGTTCTCTCTTACCCATTCCCGTGCAGCACGTGACACCATTACAATGTTAAGCGTTGTTGCGTGGTGTTGAATTTTCATGTCCTTCGTAATTGAATTCGTTCGATCACCTAATTGAACGCTAAATGGAATGAATTTTTATCCGTGGAACATTTACACTGAAATATTCTGGTTGCCAGTATTTTTTTATTTACAAATAAATTTGATGAAAATCTTGATATATATTCCTATCCTTATGCTTTATTATGTTAATTAATTAATCTCCTATTCTAACGCATTCTTATAGTTAATTCGAATTTTTCATTTACTATTTTGTTTTTTATCAATAACTTCAAATACTTAATAAGGTCCGTTACAAATTTTTAACTGTGAAGAAAAATATATTATTAATAAGGGGTAATTTAACTTTGTAAGGGGTGTCGAATAACATCTAAGACTTGAGACACCCAAGCCAACCTCACCTGCACGTGGTGCACCCTGCTGAATAACGAACGAGGCAATGGCGAAAGCGGGGTGGTAGGGTTTTACAGCCTGACTGGGTCGCAACCACCATGTATATGGCGAAAAAGCCGGTCATAGTGATTCGCTTCTGCGGGTCGCGTTTCGGGATCAGCTTATGCATATCCAGCTTTTCGCAGGCCGGCATGACAGTGGCGACCGGCGATGGATAATGTGTCACTCGGTGGTCGCCGTTGTTTTTGGATTGTACTGTGCTTACCATCAGACACAGTGCAGTCATTTTGTCGTGCTACTATAAATATATATATATATTTTATTTGAATTTGAAAACCATTTTTTTTTTCGTACCGACTACGCTATTGATCTTGTAAGGTCTTAACAACTTCACCGGACTACTATGAAAACCACATGTGAATAGGTAGAGAAATTATCTAAATAATTTAAAACACGTCACTATTATAATGATCAAAGATTATTAAACTTTATTCATATTAGTGTTTTAAGCACATTTACTTCCGTGTTACAATTATCATATTACACATCAACTTTGTCAAAGGAATCAATATTAAATTATCAGATGCAATCTCGAAAATGCTATAATAATTTGTGTGGCAACGACGGCACTCCATAATCTGAGGTATCTATCTTGCGGCCCATTGAACCGTTATCAGTGGAAGCCGCCAGTTAATTGGTTTTATCCACAGATACTATCCCTCGTATTGATAAATAATTTGACATGAGTGAACGAAATGACGTCTAAATATGACCAATATTTTAAGAGCATATGTTATAGACTAATAATATATTTAAAATATTGTATAGAACACAATTATGGGAGTTTATTGGCTGGATCTTGGAATGTTATATAGTGGACTTTATATTTTATTCATAGTCTTGTGTTAATTGTCTCTATATTTTGTAATATTGGTGGTGTTTATGTAATATAGTTTGGTTATTGTGCACAAGTACAGTGGATGGGAAATAATACAACGGAGCATGGATTATGACTTGCCACAAAAACTTCCTGGAAAGTTCTAACAAGAAGGCTACTACTATCCTGTTAGAACATTGAAATGATCGCAAGAAACTTGCAATATCAGTACCTATTCGACAATGCTAATAATAATCTACTAGAAGAGTAGTTACCAAAAAAAGTAAAAAAAAAATACTTATATTTCTTCTCTTCCCTACTTTTATCTTACTTAAGTGGGATCTAACGTGTACTAATACTTAACATGGCTTCCTCTACTCTCCTCTATCATCATATAATATTTATGTATTCATATCTATTAAACGCAGGTCATACATTATAGAACCCACCCATACTTTCTTTGGATTTTCTCTCACTCTCCTTTCGAGCTATATATGACTCATACATTTTCTTGACATAGCCTATACACACTAACCTATCTCTCTACTACTGGTTTTACTATAATCATTTCTCTGACATAACCATTCCTAATCTTATATATCGTAACTACACTTTACGTCTATCTTAACTTTGATATCTCTACCAATTACAATTTTCTTTTATCTATCTTTTGTTATCCGGCATTCAAATTCATATACTTATCATAATAAATCTCATAACTAGTATTTCGTATTCCACTTCTATATAATTGATTGGAACTACGAACGATCTATTTACAAATTTCAAAATAAACAAAAGAATTAAATTTATTGTCAAAATATATAACATTATTTTGGAAAATTATACCATAGTTTACCAGCTATATATATTTCTTCATTCACATTAAAATCGTAGTATAAGCTTTATAAAAAAGAGACTTATACGTATATTTTACGGAATTGTACAGAAATATAATATAGATTAATTAAAAATCAAGGTAAATAATTTAATATACTTTATTGATATTATGGATGTTAGCAATGGCTACCACCAATTCGAGGCATTCGTTCTATCACATTGAATACCTCTGTGAAGGAGGTTCGTTAAAAAATTAGTCGTAATGAATGTTATCATTCGTTTATTCAATGTCCTTCGTCAATTTTCATTACAGTAGTGTCCGGCTCGTAGTTGACGTCGAGTGCTCGCGTACGTACAATTTCTTTGTACACAAAAGCTGATTTACGGGGTGTGCGTGTACGCTCCGGACTGTTGTAGTCGACTTCGTATAGACCGAAACGTTCTCTGTAAATACAATATATACCTTTAATTATAATCAAATTGGTATGTCAGTGCCCATGTTTCAATATTGTATTCCGTGTACTGGTAAAATGCATTAGTCGAAGAGTTCAAGCCTGTAAGTGTCGAACTGCTGGGCCAAAGCTCTTTTCACGTGGGAAGGTATGTGCATAAACACTGCACATGTCTCTGACATATAATACATGATATAAACACTACATAGGTTCAGGTTCAGGTTTTCTCAACATGTTTTCCTTCACCGTCTAATAATAATGGTACCGATTTAAATGAGAAAAATGCAGATTCTGAATTGTTAAGTGTCGTGTGGATACCGGGATATCGGGCCAGTAAATCGCCGATCAAACCACGCGGTGGCCACGCTAATATTTATGCAATAATTATTGCTATATAAGAAAGTTAGAATTCCCTACATTGACATTTGGTACTTTTTTGTAGCTGTTCATTCATATAAAGAGATACCTACTTACATAAGTATTCGGAGATTTTTTACATAAATGAATATGTAAATATTGTTGATGTTAATAGTGATTAACTATTCAGACTCCCACAACTTCCCACAACAATAAGCTAAAACTTTCTCACTCCTTTTTGGTACTTATATATTATACAATAGACACTTTGTCAAAATTGAATATACTTACGTGTATCCATACATCCATTCAAAGTTGTCCATGAGACTCCAAGCCGTGTAACACCTGATATCGGATCCCTCATCAATCGCGTCCAGTAACGCGTTCAGGTAACCTCTGTAGTATCTGATGCGGTCTTCGTCTGTCAGACCGCCGTGTGTAGCGAACCCATTTTCAGTCATCATAACTATGGGGTTATTGTAATCTTCTCTGATATCTCTCAACAATTGAGTGAATCCCCATGGAACAAACTAAAAATGCAAAATCTCGTAAGTCAGGTTTTTGTAAATTGATTTAATATAAGAAGTGATGATGATATTAAATCATCATTCGAATCATCATCTGGTAGCATGTTTCGACATCGCATTAATGAATGTTTGTTCGAATACTGCACGAAGCTGGAATTTTTGGAGCAGGAATACATCGTGATAAATCCATTTTGTGGCACTACAGCGTCTTCTAATGTCCGTCTGGTTAGCTACTACCCTCAAGATGGACATCTGTCGCCAAGCAGCCTATCAGTTATAGGCAGCTGCACTGGAAAGCCAGACCCTATGTATGTTCGGCTTTCTGTTGACACCATCTTAGACGATGTGCGCTTTTAAACATTAACATAATATATTATAGTCGCCGTTACCAATAGGTTAATTCCACTATTTCAATGTTACTAGTGCTTGTCCAGTGATCGAAATTCGACCATAATAAGGCGTAGCAACATTTTCTTCGCGTGTAATATATATATTATACGAATATTTTAGATCTTGAAGAATAATGAACAGAGAAATATTGAAAAAAAACCACTTCTAAATTTTTTATAACAATAAAGTTTGTCAATATCAATTTAAAAAAAGAAACTCATTTGACGAACAGAGGAGGAAGACAGACTTTAATGTTTTGTCTCTGCCTATCAGATTGTAAAAATTAGTTTTTAAAAGGCATTTCAATATAAATATCTTATTTTAAATGGCTTCATATCACAATTATATATGTAAAAAGCACTGTTATATATCGGTATACAAATTCATTACAATATTAAATAATTTACCTTAACAAAACTTGATTCTCCAATAATCCATTCGTCATTTTGATATAATAGCACCTCAATATCGTCATAGTATGAGGGTGAAGCGTGGTAATTGACGGTGGATTCATTTCTGTACACGTAGTGTGAAGAGTAATGATTTACACCAAAGAAATCTGATGAACCACGTATATATTCAATTTCCTCTTGTGTGAATTCAGGTAATCTAGATCGGTAAAAGCCTTGGGCTTTACTTTTAGCTGCTACTCTGTCTTTCATAACTTGTGGATAGTCACCGGTTTCCGAGAATATTGGATGTGCATACTGGCCCCACTAAAATTTACATAATTTATTTATAATATTACCAAATATATATATATATATATATCTACCAAATATATATCAACCAATATATATATACCAAAAATATATATTAATTAGCTACCACATAGGTGTACTAACGAACAAAATGAGATAAATCTGCCGTTTATAATACGACCATGTCACGAAATAAAATAACAACATAATAACTGAATATCAACCTGTTAATTGTCTCAATGTTTTTGAAAAACTCCCTACTATATCACTTACTATTTATGCGTACATTTTGTAACCCAATTTTTTCACTTTTTTATACGAAATTTCAAACACTTTCTTTCATACAAATCTTGTCCTGATAATTACACACAACAAAAAAAAATTAGCCAAATAGGTGTTTGTCTGTGTCCAGTCTGTCTAGTCTTTCTGAACCGATGCTCTTACAACATCCAGCAATTGATTTTTATTTATATATAGATCATCGAAGTTATATAGTCTTATATACTGGTATACAAATTCATTATAATTTATAACTGTTAAACTGTTGACTTACTTCAAACATTCTGGTGTCGTATGCTGCTTCATCATGGCTTTCATCGGCGCCAAAATAAGACCCTGCGCTCAATGTAATAAAAATATTCCCGTTTTGCGATGCTCTAAATTCGTCATCATAAATATGGTAAGCTTTTGCATGAGCCAAAAGAAGGTTTCTACTGCACATGTAATCGGCCACTCCCGAATAATCCATTAGTGGAGCCATAGTTGCTCCACCGTAGCCCTGATAGCAGATTTCACGTGGTTCGTTCATTGTTATCCAATTCTTAACTCTATCACCGAAGAGTTCAAAAGCAACACGTGAATAATCTCCAAACCAATCGACTATATGCGGGTTCGTCCATCCACCCATGTCCATTAATTTCTGAGGCAAATCCCAGTGATATAGAGTGACCATAGGTTCAATATTATATTTGAGCATTTCGTTGATTAAATTATTGTAGTATTCAACTCCAGCCTCGTTTATTTGATCTGGGAAGCTGTTTGGTAAGATTCGAGTCCAGGAAAGAGAGAATCTGTAGAAGTCGAGTCCCAATTCTCTCATCATTTCGACGTCTCTTTTGTATTGATGGTAGGAATCATCAGCGATATCTCCAGTACCCCCATCTTTCACTGGGTTTGGATCCTGGTGTGTTAGACGATCCCAAATGTTTTCCGATTTTCCTAAGAAATATAATATGTTGATGAACAAATTATAAAAAAATTATAGAAAAGCAAAAAAAAAAAACGGAAAAGTTTTCAACGTTTTGATGCTAATGTATGCTTACATCTAAAGAAAAGTAGCATGGCCATATATATTATATTATATTTATATATTATTTGTGGTGAAATTGATATTGCATAAACGTATTTACCATCTTCATTCCATCCTCCTTCGACCTGATATGAAGCGGTCGCTGTACCGAATTTAAATCCATCCGGAAACTTCCTCACACTATCTCTCTGTACTACCTTGCAGTCAGCTATTAGGGCGTACGATACAAGTAAAAATCTGCGAATTTAAAAGTGAACTTTACTGTCCTTGCTTAATAATCTTTGTAGGGTTTAATTTTTAAATTATTAATTTAATTTAAATATTCTTTTAATATTAAACGATATATATTTTTAAAAATAATATTAATAATTCTCACTTACATAACTCTACGATGCAAAGACATTTTGATGATGACTCAATCACAAAGCACTTTATTGTCATCTGAGTTTATACAAA
Organism: Antheraea pernyi; assembly: GCA_015888305.1. Lineage (NCBI taxonomy): Eukaryota > Metazoa > Arthropoda > Insecta > Lepidoptera > Saturniidae > Antheraea > Antheraea pernyi. Next base: position 81,244 of record MU160151.1, on the reverse strand, counting down.
GTTTTTTTGTATTTATATTGATCGTTATTTATCAGGCGATTTGAAATGAGTAGTTACGTTGACACAGCTAATCATTTTATCAGCTATGGTTTGGTATTGATACACTTGACTTACCTGAAAACATGATAAATTGTAGGTATAATCTCTCTCTCTATAAACAAAAAAAATAGATTGACATATGTAATCATAGGGATTTGACTTCATATTATTAAGGTTTAGACAGTAACGTATTTAGCTGTTCTGAAATCTGAAACGAGAACTCCGAGATCCCTAGAAAAAATATAAACAGCCCTTTTTATGGGAAAGTTGATATTTAAAAATCCCCACTTTAAAGTTCAACATATACTGTACCGATAACGAAAGAAAGACTTTTGCATGTTTTATAGCCTGATTCAAAAGCTTTAGGACACTACCCTACTTTAACCTTGCGTGGTTGGTTATAGCTACACAATTGTGACTCTAGATGCAGGCTTATTAAATACGGATATCGTAAATTCCATTTCGCTACATAGAGCCATTTAAATTTGTTTGTGAACCCGAAGTTCATCGTCTTATTTACTTGATAATTTTACTCTGTGCCCCGAAAGAGTTACCTATACGTTTGGAATAAGCCCGTTTCTGTACTGTGGCTCCCAATTATCTTATTCTGGAATAATTAATTTCTCCTACAAAATAGCGATGTTCCGGTTCAGAAAGTGTGGTTGAACATAAGTGCTGACATACGAGACGCTTATGAATCCTCAGGAGTAACAACTCTATCTCATTAAGACTGACCTCAGAACCGTGGTTTTTTGAAGATAGCTTTACATAGGCACAGGCTGTAATGAACATTTAACGTAAAGTAGTAGGTTTTGTAGGTGGTTGAGCCATGGATATTACTGGTTTCAGCATGATTGGATTGGCTTCCATCCCCCTTCTCTAAAATACAGGCTGATAACGCACTCGCGACTCCCCTAGTGTTGGAAGTGTCTATGGACGGTGGTGATCACTTAACATCAGGTGACCCAGCTGATCGTGTGCCACCTATGATACAAAAAAAAAGATAAAAAGGTAGATTGCACGTATCGCTGCTACTTCCTAACATAAAAGAGGAAATCGTGCATAATAAGAGATAAGAAAACTATCAGTCTTATTATTGGAAATATCTGGTGTTAGAAATAAATTCACTGTTATTAAGAATAGCTTCTACCACAGCATCTTTGACTGTGTTGCAAAAATACACAAATTATACAGCACGCACTTGGTATAGTAAGTTGCGATTCCAGTTAGAAAACAAATGTAGTATATTTTGTTTTAAATTTAAACATTAATGATCTGTTACTTCTAATATTCGGACAAGAATTAGAGAAGAACGACTTTATACGATTTTATACTTTGTAGGATTGTAATGTATAGTTGTGTTGTAGTGTGTAGTAGTGTTGTAGGAGTAATAAAATAAAACCTTTTCAAGAAAATCATAAAGCATATTTTCGAGTAAAATTCAGTCTTTGTTTCATTGAAATCGGTTCGGTCTATTAAAAGTTATTGTAATTTTAATGACGACGCGACTTAAGAACGATAGAAAAGTAGGCAGTAATTAAACTTGATACATTCAGATGATTGACTAATAAAGTCACTGTTTTGTACATCGGGATCCCACGCGGCCGAAGTCGCAGGCACAGCTAGTAAAATAATAATATGATTTATACAATGAATATATATGAATATAGTTTTAATATTCCACGAAAATGGTGCTTCGAAATGCCCTTTCTCAATTGAGTTTCCGTATAAGGTTGATATATACAAAAACCCAAGATGCACACTTGGCGTCTCACAGCCGGCACAGAAAAATGAGTGCATAATTTTGGATTATGCACTCATTTCAAATAGTCTCGCGTCTTTTACGTCCTTGTAAAAACAACTTGAAATCATTTCGGTAAGGTCGAATTTGCAAAATCATAAAGTTTATCGCATAACTATAACCACGTATGTATATTGGGGAGTTTTTGCGAGACGGTTTTGAGCGCTATTTTTATTTGAGACTGTATGTCTTGGGTTTTTATATGTCAATGGCATAAGGATATCCTTTTGTTACCATGACGTTTAGCTGTGACAATACACAATTGTAAGCCGCTTATATCCTCAAAATTTGTCGTATTATTAATTAAGTAAACAGAGATGTGGTGATTCTTGATGGTTCATACATGTGTTTGTTTATAATATTATTACGTTTGTTATCTTTTGTTAAAAAATATAACGCCAGAATTACTACACATTCGATTTTAATTCTTTTTTTCTCTGATTGAAAAGTACTTCACAGCGAAATAGTTACAATTTATTGTGCCCGAGAAACCTACGCGTAAATTTAGTTACCTATACTATATAATATTATAAAGAGGTAAAGTTTGTGAGTTTGTGAGGTTGTAGGGGGTAATCTCAGGAACTACGGGTCCCTCAAAGTGACCGTCTCCGCCAACGGAGGACGGGCAGGAAGAGGCATCAGTTTGACCGCCTCCTTCCTCTGTAATCGGACCAGGGAAGATAGGTCGGGAGGCCCAACTTCCCATTGCACAGGTCCGGTGGACGGAGGAGATGGCCGGTGTGTACACGGCAGTCTCCCAATAGGACGGGGCCCGGCGGCGGCGTTTTTACTGTTGGGCCAACCACTGGGGCGGTACGATGAAGTCTATAGAGATCTCGTGCCGCCCCAACTATAGCGGAAAACGTACACCGTGGGGTTTTAGTCCGTGCGAGTCGGACATAACTCACTCTCCGAGAGGGTGGTGTATCCATAAGAGATTTCCCAACGATAAAAAAAAGGAACTACGGGTCCGATTTGAAAAAATCTTTCAGTGTTATATAGCTTATTTATCGAGGAAGGTTATAGGCTATATCATCACGCTAAGACCAATAGGGGCGGAGCACCATCGAAGAATGTTTCGAAATTGTTTTTTTTCCTCGTGAGTGCTTCCAGTGCGTGTTAGTTTTAGCTCAAAGTAACTATTCCACGCGAACGAAGTCGCGGGCAGAGGCTAGTAAGATATAATAGAAGTCTTATCTGACTTTACAGCGTTATCGAACAATGGTGTGTATGTATGTATGTCGATCTTATATATGTATAATGTACCAATTAGTAGTCATACCTTAATAGTGCGACGGCATGAAGTGGTTAGATATGAGACTCAATTAAAGTTGCAACCACGTATGTGTAGCAAGATTTGGTAGTACGCGTTCTACTCTGGTGATTACAATGGCGTTGTTTTTGTATATTAGTACTAGCTTTTGCAGGCAGCATCTTTAGACATTAATATAGATTTGTATTATTCCTTGGTACCACTATATATATTATGTACCCCTGACAATGAGGAGCAAAATTTCATAACGACCGGTTAAGTATTTAAGGCGTAAAAGCGTAACAAACAAACGCACTTTCCCGTCTAAAATTTTATAATTATATTTCGGTAAGGACTTATGTTTAAGTAACATATTGATAGCAATCATTACACGTCTATTGATGTATATGTTGAGGACGACGCAAACAAAATAATGAATGGTAACATTTTTAGATTTTATATCCAAGACTGCAACTTACCCTAAGTTGTAAAAAGTTATTTGAATACTTTCTCCTAAGCCTTATGCAATGCTAGAATGGTTTATATAACTTTAAAAATTCAGCAAGATAATTACTTTTTTTTCTGTGACACTTCTGAAAATTGTGACCTCAACAAATCAATCATAGCTTCTGTACTAATATTATAAAGAGGTAAAGTGAGTTTGTGACGTTGTAGGGGGTAACATCTGGATATACTAAACCGATTTTGAAAATTCTTTTACCAATAGAAAGCCATGTTATTTGTGAGTATCATAGGCTATATATTAATCCGAAAACTGAAAAGCCTTTTTTGTGGATGTTGGATTAGCAAAGTAAGCCGGAAAAGAAACGGTCGAACGAAAACGTTTCTTAGGAACGCTGCCTTAACGATGAGAGATATATGATTGAGTTCCAGAGATAAGTTGTAAAGTTTAATAATGCCTACAAAAAAGTCAGCGACAGCATATGACCATTAAGTCACAGTCACAGTCGTTTTTTATAAATGTTTACCGCCCAACGGAAGGGCGCAGGTCAGCTAATACGAATATAAGCTATTTTTAACATAAGCCTTAGTAGAATATGTCGAATGAGAGGATGGTTCTCTCTTACCCATTCCCGTGCAGCACGTGACACCATTACAATGTTAAACGATGTTGCGTGGTGTTGAATTTTCATGTCCTTCGTAATTGAATTCGTTCGATCACCTAATTGAACATTAAATAGGATGAATTTTTATCCGTGAGACTGATACTTATATTGAAATGTTCTGGTTGCTAGTATTTTTTATTTACAAATAAATTTGATGAAAATGTTGACACATATTGCTATCCTAATGCTTTATTATGATAAGAATGAATCTCCTATTCTAACGCATTCTTGTAGTTAATTCGAATTTATCATTTGCCATTTTGTTTTTTATCAATAAGTTAAAATGCTTAATAAGATCCGTTACAAATTTTAAACTCTGAAAAACTGCCATTATTATATAATATTTGAATTTTAAATCCACATGTAAATAGGTAAAGAAATTATCTAAATAATTTAAAATACGTCACTATTAGAATGATCACAAATTATTAAATTTTAATCAAATTAGTATTTTATGCATATTTACTTTCATGCACAATTATCATATTGCACATAAACTTTGTCAAATGAAGTAGGGTCGTTAAAAACTTAGTCGTAATGAATGTTATTATTCGTTTATTCAATGTCCTTCATCAATTGTCATTACAGTAGTGTCCGGCTCGTAGTTGACGTCGAGTGCTCGCGTACGTACAATTTCTTTGTACACAAAAGCTGATTTACGGGGTGTGCGTGTACGCTCCGGACTGTTGTAGTCGACTTCGTATAGACCGAAACGTTCTCTGTAAATACAATATATACCTTTAATTATAATCAAATTGGTATGTCAGTGCCCATGTTTCAATATTGTATTCCGTGTACTGGTAAAATGCATTAGTCGAAGATTTCAAGCCTGTAAGTGTCGAACTGCTGAGCCAAAAGTCTTTTCACATGGGAACGTATGGGCATAAACACGCTTGTATACGACATATAATACATGATATAAACTGCTGAGGTTCTGATTTCCTCGACATGTTTTCCTTCACCGTCTGCCAATAATGGTACCAATCTAAATGAGCGAAATGTGTGCGAATTCTGAAACGTTGAGAGTTGCGCTTGTGAACACCGGATCAGTATTTCACCTTTCAAACCACTCGACGACTACGCTAATATATACCCAATAGTTATCACTACATATTATAAAACAAAGTCCTCTGCCATGTTTGTCTGTCTGTCTGTACGCGATAAATAGGTATATAGTTTGTTAAGATTCGCCGGGCCCGCTAATATTACACATTTCGTTATTATGGCTAAATAAGAAAGTAAGCATTCCCTAAATTAACATTTAGTATATTCCTCTTTTCATTCATTCATATAAAGATAGATTACATCGGTACTTAATAAAATGTGAAATGTTTGCTTTTGGGCCGTTCAAGGCACGTTAGGGCACGTTTCAGTCGTATTTGACCACCTCCTTCCCTTATTATCAAAAGCAAGTGAAGTTCTTACCTTCCCTTCCTATGCTGATATAAGTATTCGCATAATTTTAACAAAATCAATCGCGTTCTTTTACAAGTATTTAAAAAAGATATATACGAAAAGTTCTTAAGTAAATATTACTCATGTAATCACCATTCAGACTCCCCCGGCTCCCATGTCATCAGAACTAAATAAAACATAAACTTGCCCACGCCCCGTTGGTACATAAATTATACCTAAACATCCCTTTGCCAAAATTGAATATACTTACGTGTATCCATACATCCATTCAAAGTTGTCCATGAGACTCCAAGCCGTGTAACACCTGACATCAGATCCCTCATCAATAGCATCCAGTAACGCGTTCAGGTAACCTCTGTAGTATCTGATGCGGTCTTCGTCTGTCAGACCGCCGTGTGTAGCGAACCCATTTTCAGTCACCATAACTATGGGGTTATTGTAATCTTCTCTGATATCTCTCAACAATTGAGTGAATCCCCATGGAACAAACTAAAAATACAAAACGGTGTTAGTCAAATTTTTGTAAGTCGATTTAACGTAAGAAGTGATGATGATTTAATGGTAGCTTGCTCTGACATCGCATTAGTAGATGTTGGATCGTATTCTGCAAGAAGACAGAATTTTCAGAGGAAGAAAACATCTTGATAAATCTTTTTATTGTGCTACGACTTTTTCTAATGCCCGTCTGACTAGCTATCACCCTCAGGTTGAAAATGTATCACCAAACAGCCTATCAGCTATACGCAGCTACACTGTCTCTAGTGCAGAGTCTTCTCTATGTTCAGCATCTGGGCATGATCTTAGACGATGTGCCTTTGAAACATAAACATATATTCACTGTTACCAATATGTTAATGGGTTAATGGGTAATAATTATGGTTGAAATTTGACCATAATAACGATTACGAACTGTTTCTTCACGTGTTAATATAAATTATACAAATATTGTAGATTGCGAAGGATAATGAACAAACAGAAATATTGGAAAAAATCTACTTCTAAATTTTTGTTATAACATGAAAAATCGTCAATATCTATTAAAAGAAATTAATAAATGTAAAAAACCAGTTAAAGAACAGTGGAGGAACATATAATTAACTCTTTTTTTTCTGCCTATTTATTATGCCTACCTATACGAGTGCTCGTCCAGTGGTCGAACTACAACAATAGAGATTAGAGATAAAAAAAAATCCATTTTATATTGATAACACTAAAGTTCGTCAGTAGCCACAAAACAAAAAAAGAATGAAGTCGGCTGACAAACAGAGGAGGGAGATATTCTAAACCGTTTCTCCACTGCCTATTTATATGTTGTATTATAGATATATAGGATGTAAAAATTCGTTTCGAAGAGTCATTTCAGTATAAATATGTAATTTTAAATGACTTTATATGACAATCATATGAAAAATAAAACTATTTTGTTGTACTATTCACATACAGATTCATCTTAAATAATTTACCTTAACAAAGCTTGATTCGCCAATAATCCATTCGTCATTTTGATATACTCGCACCTCAATATCGTCGTAGTATGAAGGTGAGGCGTGGTAATTGGCGCTTGATTCATTTCTGTACACGTAGGATGAATAGTAATGATTTACACCAAAGAAATCGGATGTACCACGTATATATTCAATTTCCTCTTGAGTGAATTCAGGTAATCTAGATCTGTAAATTTGACCATAATAACGATTACGAACTGTTTCTTCACGTGTTAATATAAATTATACAAATATTGTAGATTGCGAAGGATAATGAACAAACAGAAATATTGGAAAAAATCTACTTCTAAATTTTTGTTATAACATGAAAAATCGTCAATATCTATTAAAAGAAATTAATAAATGTAAAAAACCAGTTAAAGAACAGTGGAGGAACATATAATTAACTCTTTTTTTTCTGCCTATTTATTATGCCTACCTATACGAGTGCTCGTCCAGTGGTCGAACTACAACAATAGAGATTAGAGATAAAAAAAATCCATTTTATATTGATAACACTAAAGTTCGTCAGTAGCCACAAAACAAAAAAAGAATGAAGTCGGCTGACAAACAGAGGAGGGAGATATTCTAAACCGTTTCTCCACTGCCTATTTATATGTTGTATTATAGATATATAGGATGTAAAAATTCGTTTCGAAGAGTCATTTCAGTATAAATATGTAATTTTAAATGACTTTATATGACAATCATATGAAAAATAAAACTATTTTGTTGTACTATTCACATACAGATTCATCTTAAATAATTTACCTTAACAAAGCTTGATTCGCCAATAATCCATTCGTCATTTTGATATACTCGCACCTCAATATCGTCGTAGTATGAAGGTGAGGCGTGGTAATTGGCGCTTGATTCATTTCTGTACACGTAGGATGAATAGTAATGATTTACACCAAAGAAATCGGATGTACCACGTATATATTCAATTTCCTCTTGAGTGAATTCAGGTAATCTAGATCTGTAATAGCCTTGGGCTTCACTTTTAGCTGCTACTCTGTCTTTCATAACTTGTGGATAGTCCCCGGTGTCCGAGAATATTGGGTGTGCGTACTGACCCCACTAAAATGTAGATAATTTATTTATAATATTAAAATGTACCAAAAATATATATTAATTAGCTGCCGCACAGGTGTACTAATGAACATAATGAGATAATTCTGCCGTTTATAACACGATCATATCACGAAATAAAATAACAACAGAGTAACTGAGTATCAGCTTGATAATTGTGTCAATATTTTTGAAAAACTCCCCATTATCTCACTTACTGTTTATATATACATATTATAACCCGATTTTTTCACTTTTCTATACGATTTTTCAAACAATTCTTTCATACAAAACATCCTGACAATTACTCACAAAATAAAAAAGAATTGCCAAACAGGTACAGCTTTCTGAAGTAATCCGCTTACAATATTCGGCAATTAATTTTTATTTATATATATCGTCGAAGTATACAATTTAAGATATAATATAATTTGAATGCATATTTTTAGTATAAACTTACTTCAAACATTCTGGTGTCGTATGCTGCTTCATCATGGCTTTCATCGGCGCCAAAATAAGACCCTGCGCTCAATGTAATAAAAATATTCCCGTTTTGCGATGCTCTAAATTCGTCATCATAAATATGATAAGCTTTTGCATGAGCCAAAAGAAGGTTTCTACTGCACATGTAATCGGCCACTCCCGAATAATCCATTAGTGGAGCCATAGTTGCTCCACCGTAGCCCTGATAGCAGATTTCACGTGGTTCGTTCATTGTTATCCAATTCTTAACTCTATCACCGAAGAGTTCAAAAGCAACACGTGAATAATCTCCAAACCAATCGACTATATGCGGGTTCGTCCATCCACCCATGTCCATTAATTTCTGAGGCAAATCCCAGTGATATAGAGTGACCATAGGTTCAATATTATATTTGAGCATTTCGTTGATTAAATTATTGTAGTATTCAACTCCAGCCTCGTTTATTTGATCAGAGAAGCTGTTTGGTAAGATTCGAGTCCAGGAAAGAGAGAATCTGTAGAAGTCGAGTCCCAATTCTCTCATCATTTCGACGTCTCTTTTGTATTGGTGGTAGGAATCATCAGCGATATCTCCAGTGCCTCCTTCTTTCACTGGGTTTGGATCCTGGTGTGTTAGACGATCCCAAATGTTTTCCGATTTTCCTAAGGAATAAGGAATATAAAATGTTGATGAACAAAATTACAAAAATTTACAATCAAATTATAGTAAAAAACAATATGTTTGGATAAGTTTTCATCTTTTTGGTGCTAATGTATACTTACACCTAAAGAAAAGTAGCACGACCATATAGTATATTATATTTATATATATTATATTTGTTGTGAAATTTATATTGCATAAACGTATTTACCATCTTCATTCCATCCGCCTTCGACCTGATATGAAGCGGTCGCTGTACCAAATTTAAATCCATCCGGAAACTTCCTCACACTATCTCTCTGTACTACCTTGCAGTCAGCTATTAGGGCGTACGATACAAGTAAAATTCTGCGAATTTAAAAGTTACCTTTATTAACCTTGCTTAATAATCTTTGTAGGGTTAAATTTTTAAATTAATAATTTAATTTACATATTCTTTTATAATTTGTATATTTTAAAATCATTTTAATAATTCGGATACAAGTAAAATTCTGCGAATTTAAAAGTTACCTTTATTAACCTTGCTTAATAATCTTTGTAGGGTTTAATTTTTAAATTATGAATTTAATTTAAATATTCTTTTATAAAAATTAGGTGTAACCGATACATATATTCAAATTTTTTTTTAATAATTCTCACTTACATAACTCTACGATGAAATGACATTTTGATGATGACTCAATCACAAAGCACTTTATTGTCATCTGAGTTTATACAAAGTTTTTTTGTATTTATATTGGTCGTTATTAATCAAACGATCTGAAATTAGTACTTATGTTGACACAGCTAATCATTTTATCAGCTATGGTTGGTATTGATGCTCTTGACTTACCTGAAAACATGATAAGTTGTAGGTATAATCTCTCTCTCTATAAAAAAATAAGTATATTGACATATGTAATCATAGGGATTTTACTTCATATTATTAAAGTATAAACAGTAACGTAGCTATTCTGAATTCTGGAATAAGAACCCTGAGATCCCAAAAAACATAAACACCCCTTTTAAGTGAAAGTTATTTCAAAATCTGTACTTTAAAGTTAGACAGATACTGTACGGAAAACGAAAGAAAGACCCTTGAATGTTTTGTAGGTATAATCTCTCTGTCTATATGTAAAAATAAGTATATTGACATATATAATCATAGGGATTTTACTTCATATTATTAAAGTATAAACAGTAACGTAGCTAGCTGTTCTGAATTCTGGAACAAGAACCCCGAGATCCCTAGAAAAAACATAAACACCCCTTTTTAAGGGAAAGTTAATATTTCAAAATCTGTACTTTAAAGTTAGACAGATACTGTACGGAAAACGAAAGAAAGACCCTTGAATGTTTTATAGTCTGATTCAAAGGCTTTAGGACACTACCCTAATTTGGATCTGCGTAATTTGTTATAGCTACACAATTGTGATTCTAGAATGCTGGCTAAAATACGTAAACCGTAAATTCCATTTCGCTACATAGAGCCTTTTAAATTTGTGATTGTTTCGGGTTCATCGCCTTATTTACTTGATAATTTTACTCTGTGCCCCCAAACAGTTACCTATACATTTGGAATAAGCCCGTTTGTAGATTGTGGCTCCCCGTAAATTCCATTTCGCTACATAGAGCCTTTTAAATTTGTGATTGTTTCGAGTTCATCGTCTTATTTACTTGATAATTTTACTCTGTGCCCCCAAAGAGTTACCTATACATTTGGAATAAGCCCGTTTGTATACTGTGGCTCCCAATTATCTTATTGTGGAATTATTAATTTTTTCTACAAAACAGCGATGTTCCGGTTCAGAAAGTGTGGTTGAACATAAGCGCTGAGGCTTATGACTCCTCAAGAGTAACAGCTCTATCTCATTATGACTGACCTCGGGACCGCGGTTTTTTGAAGATGGCTTTACATAGGCACAGGCTGTAATGATCATTTAACGTAAAGTAGTAGGTTTTGTAAGTGGTAGAGCCACGCTGAAGCTATTACTGGTTTCAACATGAATGGGTTGGATCGCCCGGGGTAGTATTACCCTCTCACAGAAAACCGACGTGAAGTAACAGTGCTAGCATTTTTGCGTTTCGTTCGGTCAGTGAGAGCGCCTGATACCCACCACTCCTTTCCCTCCCCTGGTGTTGCCAGTGTCTATGGATGGTGATGAGCACTTAACATCAGGTGACCCACCTTAGACTAAGATGTCAAACACGGTAAACCTAGAAACACTGACTTTCAAGTGCAGTTGCCGGAAGAATCATCAGGTGCTTCGCGACAGATTTTCAGTTTGAGGATGGTAGAGAGTTAATTACTGTTTTTATTCTGAAATGTTGTGTGATACGCGAGCCAACATTAAGTGGGACGTAATGTTTTAAAGTGTTTATGTCCTATTCCATTGCTTTGATTTACAACAAACAGTATTTATGTATTACACAGAAATTTAGCCGACTTCGAAAAAGGAGGAGGTCACTATGTTCGGTTGTATGTTTTTTTAAATGTATGTTAATCGATATTTTCGTGAATTATGAACCAATTTCAATGATTCTTTTTTTATTTGAATTGGTTATACTCAGAGGTGGTCCTATACAACTTTGACCTCCGATATATTATTAAGTAGCGCAAAAATCAATATTATTTATTTAAATTAATAATTTTGTTATTTTTCGCTTTCTAGTGCCTTATTGGTTTTTCACATCGAAGTCGGTTTTTGTTTTGGTTTTTAATAATATGAGACGCATTTCATGTATACCGTGAGACTGATATAACTTATTAATTACCTAAATATTTATTTATATTAAATTCAAAAATCATAATGGAATACTATATCAATGTAACGGACAGAATATTGTGATCTTCAAAATTGTTATTAGTATATCATGTATGTGGATAAACATTGTAATCCTTATCTGTAAATATTTCTGCTTCAAGTGGCTTGTTTTGATATGTTTACATTCGGGTGTATCTTGACACATGAAGAAGTGCTAGACTTTTCATGTCAACTTGTTATTCTAATCTCTCATTTATTATATCACCCACGACGTTTTTATCGGTAGAATAAAGATGTTTTACATAATATGTTATTTTTATATTCAAGTAGGTTCTTTAGTTTTAATATACGCTTTTATGTAGCAGGACAAGAAGACAGCAATTTATATGTTGCTAGATAAGCACAAAGTAATCCAAAAACAATATGTGAAATACGACCCATCGACATTTGTCGCTTTTCGTCAGTTGGCTATTTATGGATACCAAAACGCGACAACACAAAAGAGAGTCACTATGACAAGTTTATTACAAAGAGTGTGGTGATTACGATTTAAACGGGTACAGGGTTACCATCTTTCCTTCACAAAATTAAATAACTTTTAGTATATTTACTTTTAATAATTTAATTAAAATTAAATTAAATTACTTTTTATAAAGTCTGATATATGTCAGTGAAATTCCCGTCAAAATCGCTCCAGCCGTTACGAAGATTACCCACAACAAACAGACAGACATACCGACAAAAATCTAAAAAAATATATTTTTGCTATCGGTATCGAATATACTTTCATATTCAATCATTAAAAATTAGACATTTTGATATTACATCATATATCATTTATATTATATGTATAGATATTCTCAGTTAGACTTTTTATTCCGTCATTTTACTTGATCACAGCTGATGTTTAAAAGAAAATTTAGTAGGTATTACTCGCTCCCGATTGTAGTTGTTTAGATGGTTGAGAGTGAGGCCGGGTGGATCTCCGTCGCCTCGTACTGCGAGACAGTCATGCTCGCTAAGGAGGCAGCGGAGAGGGGGAGGGAGCGAACCACTAGGCTCCCCTCACACAGACGACGAACCTAGCGGTGTCGTTGGGTGTAAGCGATGACCTCCAACCGCCGTAGTTGCGCCTGGGGGCGATGGCACGGGCACGTGCGTCGCCCGGGCAATTAGACTCCCACAGTTCATCAGGGGGGTCTAACACCCACTTCCCCTTGAGAGATCTATCATCTGGACCTCTCAGACCGCAGTTGGGTCCCCTTAGTAGGAGTCCCCTGTCGGAGGAGCAACTAAATCCCTATGGTTCCTTCTTACACCTTTTGGCCGGGTGAGCAGGGACTGCCTAATCGGCACTACATTTGCTCCTCCGACAGGGGACTCCTACTAAGGGGACCCAACTGCGGCACCCGGCCAAAAGGTGTAAGAAGGAACCATAGGGTTTTAGCCCGTGCGACTCGGGCATATTTATTCACTGCTGCCAGGTGGGATGGATATCCATTAGGAGTTTCCCCATAAAAAAAACGGTGATCAAATGGTCTAGAAAGGGAGGAATAGCGACAAATAAAAAAAAACATATGTATGGTGTATATTAATGAATTTTGAACATGATTTTCATGATGTTTACTTTCAACTAAAGCTTTTAGACTTGCTATAAACAACAACGTCTGACCAATTTAGTCATTATAACCACGTCTCACACCAAAATGTTTGCCAAAAATTGAACTTTTACTTATATCGTAACACTACAAAGGGTAAATCTGAAAATTCTATAGAAAAAAATCTTTCAGTATTATTAAAGATTTATTGATGTTTTATCAAAGACAAAATAAAATTTGTGCTAAGATTTCATCATAGACAATTTCCTATTTTCCAATGTTGAAATTAGACCGCATAATCTAAATTTAGCACCAAATGGTTGTGGATTTAAGGTTGAGATTAGATGTATAACTTTTATCATCGAATAATCCATGTCACTTAATAGTTTCGTAGTCTTTTAAAGGGAAGCTTGTTGAGTAAAATCATCACATTATTACATAATACACCCAGACTCAGAGCAATCGCTTGTGAATTACACAAATCATTATCCGATGTGGAATTTGAATCCACAGCAGTCAACGTGGAGGCAACTTTTTGGTGACCGCTTAAACCATTAGGCCATCCGTGCTATTTACAGAAATCAGATGTGCTATAATTTGTTATAAGATTCAAATATATAAATTTCTAATATCTATATCAAATAATAAGTATATTAATGAATACTTTTATTGTAATTTTTGCAGACTGTCTGGCGTGATAGGTGAGCGATGAGGGCGCGGTGGGCGACGTGGGCACTAGCGTGGTGCGCGTACGTCGCTGCCGCCCCTGCGCCCGCCGAGCAACGCGCCCTACATTCTGCCACTACAGCCTCTACATCAGCACCTCTTTGCGAATCTCTTGTGCTACGAAATACTCCACCCTTACCATATGTATGTCGCTCGTTTTATTAAAAAAACAGGTTAAGTTCTTGATAGGATGACTTAAGATAATCGATAACTTGTTACAGAACGTGCGCGAACACGAAGCAGCGACTGTTCATACTGCACGAGCATTAGCTGAACTGGTAGAACAAGGCGTAGCAGATGAAGCTCGTGCATCTGCGTTGGCACGTGCAGCCGCCCGGGCTCCGCTTGGTCCACCACCCGCCGCGGTTGCGCTCGGTGCTCCACAATTGCATCTCGGAGTCCTTTATCTTGCCGATCCTCCTCGAGTCATTGTCTTCCAACAAAATAATTCTGTCACCTTGAGCCAATTTTGGAGAACACTTGCGTCTGCATGGAATGCCACTGCAGTAGTCTGGTCTAATGCGTGGTTTTCTTGCGAGAAGGATGACATAGGTTGGTGGGGTGGAGCGGCTGCAGCACGAGGCGCCGGCCTTACTAAAGCTGCAGCGGCAATTTTCCGTCGTTGGCCCAGTGTGCCCTGTGAAGACACGATGCAAGACTGGCTCGGCATGTCACCACGATGTGATTCCGCTACGACAGATTGTGAAGCTTTTCCTTCATTAGGATCTAGCCAACGACGCATTGAGGTAATAATCAACATATGATTGTACTTGCAAAAAAATTAACTATTCTACATTTTGCAAATTTGTATTCTGAAATTGTGTTTCAGTACCGCTGCAAATGTCGCGACGGTCACTGGAGTGAAGTAGGTGGTGGCTGGATGACTGGATCTAATCTGGTAGAAAATGACCTTGTCTTGTCTTGCACTCCCTGTGGGATGGGTAGCGACGTGACTGCTTGCCTGTCCGATGTCTACCGCATTACTCTGCTTGCGGCTAATTTAGCTGGGATGCTGTTATGCTTACTTATTGGACTCATTATTTTTCGAAAGAGGAAATGCAAGGTAAAAAAATTCTTAAAAATATAAAACATTTTAGCGTTTCATTACAATGGTTATATACAGATATAATATCTATTTTACAGGCTGTGGCGATGGGGATGTGGACTGTTTTGGAAGTAGTTCTGTTGGGTGCGTTATTGATATATGGTTCAGTGAGTAACTAAATATTTACTGTTTAATCGTTATATAAAGAATGACGTGCAAACTTATTTCTGATCTCTAAACACTATCACACCTAATAGATTTTGTAAAATATTGTAAAACGTTAAGACGCTGACATAATTATGTTCTTTCAGAAAATTTATTTTTAGTAAATCGACTTTTTTGAGAGCTATTTATTAGTTGTCATACGTTCATTAAATTTAGCTTCAGATATTTTAGCAGCAAAACCTTCTCCGTGCGATTAATTTTTTTATAATGCGTGTAATATTTTGGAGAAACATGTTTTTGTTCCCAGGCGGCTTCTCAGTATATAACAGTGGCAAAATGGAGGTGTGTAGCAGGTGCGTGGTTCCGTGAACTCGGTTTCGTTGCGTGCTACGGTTCAGTTGTTTTAAGGTTATGGGTGCTGTTGGCTGAATTTCGCACTAGGAAAGCTCACCGATGGACGCCGAGAGACTCTGAGGTATGTAGATAAATTGTTCCATCGCTTTATTATGTCAATTACCTTACTGAGATCAGGGCGTCTTGGTAAGAAAACCCAATATAGGGTAAACTATAATAGTTGGCACAGTTTGATAATTATAAGGATTTTTGATAAAACTAAATTTACTGTCTAGTGATATTTTTCTGTCTGTCTGCTTGTTATTTTGCTTATAATCCAAAAACTACTGGAACGATCTATGTGAATATTACTTTTGATTATAGGTGTATTCTCTGGTATGGTTTAAGAAACCAATCCTGTGTTTAAAAAAGAAAATTAGGTTGATACATAACAACAGCCAGTACATTCTGTTGAAATACTTTATTTCAACCGTACCGTGAAGCTGTGAAACAATCTCCCGGCTAGTGAGTTCCCTCCTTCCTATAACATGGGGTCCTTCAAGCGTAACGTGAAGAGTCATTTAAGCAGGCCAGCATGACAACGACGACCGCCGGAGGTGGGCGTATCTATGGGTGGTCGCCGTTGGTTTTGAATTGTACTGTGCTTACCATCAGGCACAGAGCAGTCACTTTGCCGTGCTACAATAAGAAAAAAAACCCCATTACATGAAAGTAGTATACGTAAACAACAGTTTACAATATAAATTACAAAAAAAAGGTACCGTAACTCTAATTTCTATATTTGAATCATAATGACCGCTTTTTGTACTTGGGAACTAGTTTACTAAAATTTACAAATATTCTTGTGTATCTAGTAAATAATTCCTATGTATATCATTAAACATTCTGATATTGCCATCAAGCAATGATGGATTAGTTAGAAGCGATATTAGCTCAGTGTTTGGAAATCGCAACAACGGACAACGTAGCAGGGCTCTTTCTAAATTGGTCTTGCTAGTTGATACCCTCGATTTGAAAATCTATCACCAATTAATTACCTTCGGGCATGTTCCGGCAGCTGATCTTAAAACCCTTTCTCTCTAGATTTAGCGTGCTTACCATCTTAGATCATTTAACATCAGGTGAGATTGTGTTTAAACGCTAAAACCTATAAAGTATTAAAAAAACTTTGATGTTTTCTGTATGTAAAAATCGTGTTATAGGTTCTTCGCGTGGTAGGTGCCATGATGCTGGGAGCGGCATGCTACCTTTCAGCATTCACAGCTACTGCTGCATGCGAAGAAGACGAAAACGGATGCTCTCGAGCTGCCTGGCATCATGTTACTGCAGCCGCCGAAATATTGTTACTCGCAGCTGGAATAAGAATAGCTTATGCTGCCAGAAATGCCAATGTCCCTTTCCAAGTATGGTCATTTAAAGAATAAATTATTATCTTATTGAATATGGATTGTTTGTATATCTTTATATCTTCATATATATTACGTTTATTAGGACTTATTTATTGGATTATTCTTATTCATTTTATTAGGTACATTACAATAAATGTTTCAAAAATGGTTGTTTATTTTCATTTGGGTAACGACAATTCTTGGAGTCGAACTAGAATTAATAATTGAAAAAAAAGACAAAAAAGAAAGAACTAATAATTGAAAATGTAGAGAATAAAATTAGGAAATTAGTACAAACTTCAAAGGAAATGTAAAACGGTATTAATATCTATGAATAAAGTAAATAGATGACATTATAGAAGTCGCGCTGATAAACCGCTTATAGTCGTTCGGAAATAGAATTTGTATTACAGCAACATTGTTTCATCGGTTGTTATTTGTTGATTTCAGGAGCGTGGCTGGCTTTCAGCAGCTTTATGGGTGGAAGCAGTTTGCGGCACCTGGTGGCGTGCGGTTGCATGGGTGGTGGCGGACGCGGCGCCGGAGCGGTGGCCGGTGGCGGCGGCTGCACGAGCCCATCTGTCCGCCGGAGCAGCGCTTGCGTGCGTACTCGCACCTCGGCTATGGCACGGATACCGGACCAGGTCACTCGCACAAGAGGTCAGGATTCCTATTAAGCTATAAACTAAAAACCCTTATTGAATATAGCATTGATATATGTTGTTTTGTTTGTTTCTTACATATTCACGCCTTAACTACCCAACCGAACATCATTAAATTTTGTATACACGTTCTCAGGGGTATAGAAATAGACAGAGGGTGCCTTTCATCTAGAAAAAAGTACTGTTCCTAAGTGATAGGTCCAATATCTATTAATCCGAGCAAAGCCGCTGGCAAAGGCTAGTAAGTGATATTTCACAGTCCATATAGACACCGCAACTTCTAAGGTAATGAGTAAAGATTCGCGCTATTTACTTGGAAAATGCTATTTGTCATAAAAAACATCTATTTTAAATATTTTTCATCTTGAATTCCATTCTTCTCTTCTTTTGAATGCTTGTATAGTAAATAAACATTTTTAATTCTCTTATCTTCCATATTTTGCGTCATAATATACTTATATAAAAACGATTTCGTTCATCATTTTGGATTTCCAGGTATCTCGCCGTGGACCCGCGGAAGGATTCGGCGCCGAAGGAGAGGAGGAGCCAACGACAGAAGAAGTGAGAGCTGAACTCAAAAGACTGTATGTGGAATTACAAATTTTACGGAACAAGACACTGAGGACGGATAATCCACATATTAGTAAACGTCGAGGAGGTCGAAAACCTCCCCATCGACGTTTCTCATTACAGGTACGTTTCCATAGTTACTGTAATCTAAAAAAGAAAAGTAACAATACGACTGCATATTCTCGGTATCGATTAAATTGATCCAAGTTTCTGTTTTCCTGAGTGTTCCTTCTATTGTATTGGTTAAATTCTTGTAATTTAGAATAAAGTAGAAAGTCCTTATTAGATCGAGATGTTGCAATGGTTCTATTCTGTCTACCCGCTTCCAATAAATTGTCTTAATACAAGTTGATTACCTGTCAGTATTCTATTACTTGGTACTTAGTGATGTATGTACATTTAAAATTAATTTATGGATTACTAGCGTGAAGTCATTTTAGATACGGAGATATTATTATTCAATACTTCTGATTTTTTTGTTGTTTTAATATTCATGTATTTTTTATCCTTGTTAAAATTAATAACGCTTATCCTGTCATAGGACATAGTGATTGAAGTATATACATTTTTCAATTAATAATGTTTTTTATCAACAAAAAGTTCTTAGATGTAAAATGTGACTCGAAAGTGGTAACAAGCTAAACCTAGAAAGTGAAATAACTCCGAAAAGCAAAATGATAGACCTTTTTCTTAAAGATAGTTAGTTTGATGTTCCTTATTATCAAAACGGCATGACCATTAATATCCTCGACATTTGGTGTATAATTACTAAATTACTTCTTTAACGTAGTTGACTCGTGTTGGTATTCTAACTGGGTGTTTATTGTAAACTGTGACGTATTTAGGCGTACTTTTCACCCCTGTGTCGATGTATCTTCATTAATTGAATGTTTCATATTTCATCCTACTCCGACTTTAGAAAAAGGGCAGTCGCGATAAGGTAAGGACATGTGAAATATATCGCATGTGTACTGTGGAGCACCCGCATGTGATCCCTGTGGAAGTCCGCCCCAGTATTGTAGCGAGCCACTCCCTTGCGCGGTGCTCGTTACCTCCGCACTCAACCCATGCTCTTTACACTGCAATCCGATTGTCGCAATATTTCAGATTTGCTTACTTTGTGTCCGGGTGTTTCGTGGTACTGTGGATTAATGTTATGGAAAAATATTACAGGAAATTTTTCCGCTGTTGTTGCCTTCAAGCTAAAAGTATACTGTTTTATATTTAAGTTTTTAATCGATAAATAGCGTTTATTATAATCAAATATTTTGCTTATATCCTATCTGTTTTTGCTACATATTAATATTACATTTTTTAACGAAACCTGTTGATTTATGGTGTATTTTTAGTAATTTATTCAAATACGAATTTTGTTGTAAAACTTGAATAGATCATCAATCTGTCGTTCTGTCCTCCATATTAACTTTTGTGACTTCCAGAAATAATATCGATGACTAAATTGATTTTATTTGTAGCAATAATAATTAGGGATGTATAAATATACAAACGATACGAATTGGAAATATACGAATAATTGCAACTATTCTTTATTTAATAATTATCTATTATTTGCAAATATATTTCAGCTATTCAAGTTATTTGAACTGCTTGAATCACTCGTATAGTTTAAGTTATTCGAATAATTCAAACTGCTGGAATCATTTAACCATTAAGTTCTTCCAATTATTGAATTCGTCTTGTTAACGAATAATTCAAATATTCGCATACCTTTAATAATAATGATGCAAAGTTTTAACCGAATTAAGATGTTTCGTTAAAAACGGCCCGTAGCAGTTAGCACAATGTGTTTACTTGAATGTTTTTGATATATAGGCTTTGCAAGCTCGACGTGGAGGTAAAGGAAAGCCAATGACAACCGCTGTGGAGGCGAGCGAAGCCGGTGACGCGTCTCGCACCCCGGAAGATTCTGTTTGCTCGGTTGAAGGACCCTCTCATTACACCGATGGAGACACTCAGGCGTGATCGGGTCCTAGATATGACCTCACTCGTGATGTTAACTTGTAAACAACACATCTCAAATTCACATAACAAATAGTGTCAGATTGACTGGCACTTCACGTTTTCCTCCTGCTACGTATTATAGAATTGATTATTTTCATAATCCTGATATTATGAAAATATTAAGTTATAATGAGTGCAAAAAAACATTTTTAAAGGACTGTTTTGATAGAAGTTAGCAGTAAATAATAACATGAAGTCGTCGAGTTAGTTTAGGAACTAATTAATATTGTCGCATAACATTTATTATTGACCTAAATATTATGCCAAGTTGTAGGAATGAATTTTGTTCTGTCCATTCAATTTTCCAAAGGATATGCGCATTACAAATGTTGTGTTTCAGTTTTGAAGACTTTTATTGTTATTTTTTATAGAGAAATACTTATGTTAGTATTTGTAATTTTTATAGTATCATATTGGAAATGGAAATGGAAATTGTAAAATAATTGGAAACACACGAACATATTTTTTTGTTTGAACAACATAAAACAAAACCTGCAATTCCACGTCAATCTTTTCGGCCGCTCTGAATGTAGTAATTACTTCGGCCTGTGTAATATATTTAGTACAGGACTCTACAGTTGACATTTATTTATCCTTAAATTGTCTCGATGTTACACGTATAATATAATGTGTATTTATATCAAAATTTGTTTTCTGTACAGCTATATTCAGAGCGGTCAAAACGTTTGGTGCGGACAGTAATTCGATAACCACTCGATGATTACTATATCATACAAGACGAAGAACAAGGAAACTAGACGCTTTCTTAGTTTTTCTTTCCAAATATTTTAAGTTTGTCTAATCCAGGTAACTTGATTACTGCCATGTGTATCTAAAAGTGTTAAATATTATAGAATAATACTTTTCTAAAACATAAGTAGTTGTAACCTTTCAGAATTACTATCCGAATACTTTTTCACTAATGAGTATTATAAAAACTGCTTCTAATAAATATACAGAAATAGTATTGTGTAGCTTTTATAGTATGTTATATAATGTATATTTTATATTAATTTAAAACTTGTTATGAATCCTAGTTACCTAATTATCCATAAATTATATTTACTTAACTTATTTTCACTAATACGTAGATTTAATATACAGGTATCTTTATGAACGTTTATGCTTATATCTCCTATATTGGCTTATATTTTTTTTTATGTTGAACTATATCTGAACTTTTCACTTTAAAATCTTGTCGTTATAAATAACTATAAGTGATGTAAATAGTAGGTAAATTGTGATAATCGTTTTGGGAATATATTTGTTGATTGTGGTTTAATTTCGATATTATGTACCGCGATTGGGCTTTGTTCAGTGTCCGTGGTGCGTCTGGCTGTTTCATGCCAAAGGAATATATAATATTATTGTTGTAATAATTATTTATTGAATATATGACAATATTCATATCTGTCGTTGATGTTATTTTGTTTCTTTTTTTTAAACCATTTTGCAAAAAATTGATATGAAAATATATACGATATTTATAACAAAAAAACAATTGTTGTGTGTCTGCCTGTTTGTTTGTTCCGGGTAATATGCAAAACGGTTGGATTGATTTTGACAGGACTTTCAATTACAGATAAGCTACAGGGAGTAACTTAGGCTACTTTAGCAAAAAAATTGATCAGTGTAGACGTGCGCGAGGGAGTAACTTAGGCTACTTTAGCAAAAAAATTGATCAGTGTAGACGTGCGCGTGGGATGCGCGTTGTATGGGACACTGGTTTTTTAGTTCATTATATTTGCAGAGAACCCTATTTTTTTCTAAAATAAGTTATTTCTTAATAACATCAGCTATCTGTCAGTGAAAGTCTCGTCAACATCGGTCCAAACATTTTTGAGATTAGCGGAGCAAATAGACAAAACATTTAGTAAAAAACTGTTTGATTTTGACATTAAAACAGACACTTCAATTTTATTTATTATATTTGCAGAGAACCCTGTTTTTTTTTTCTAAAATAAGTTACTTCTTATAACATCAGCTATCTGTCAGTGAAAGTCTCGTCAACATCGGTCCAAACATTTTTGAGATTAGCGGAGCAAATAGACAAAACATTTAGTAAAAAACTGTTTGATTTTGACATTAAAACAGACACTTCAATTTTATGTATTTGTCAAGATAACCCACGTTTAATGCTATATTTACAAAACATTTAATGTACTATCAGTGATTTTAATGTCCGTCATCTATTGTCATCAGCATGGTGTCCGGTTCATAGTCCCAATCCAAGGAACGTGTTCGTATTATTTGTTTGTATATGAAAGCGGACTTCCGTGGAGTGCGCGTGCGCTCTGGACTATTGTAATCCACTTCGTAGATTCCAAATCGCTCTCTGTAAAAATCAAACTTTTTTTTTACCTTACGCCCTTATGCGCCCTTTTTATGGTGGTAGAGCCACGCTGAAACTATTACTGGTTTTAGCATGAATGGGTCGGCTCGTCCGGGGTAGTACCACCCTCTCATAGAAAACAGACGTGAAGTAACAGTGCTTGCATTGTTGCGTTTCGTTCAGTCAGTGAGAGCGCCGGAGGACCGCCTCCCCTTCCCCTCCCCCTTCCCCATTCCTCTCCCCCAAACACAGGCTGGCAACGCACTTGCGACTCTTCTGGTGTTGCAAGTGTCTATGGGCTGTGGTGATCACTTAACATCATGTGACCCACCAGTTCGTTTGCCTGCTATGTCATAAAAAAAAAAATGCACTTAAGATAGTATATATCAAATTAATAATACTTTATTCAGTTTAGGCCCTAATAAGGCAGTCATGAACGTGAAATCTACCACAGGTTTGGAAAATAACCGAGTCATCGAGAAGTACCGGCAAGAAACTCGATCTGGTACATCTTTTTAACATATATTTCCAATACATCATAGAATCTTGCTTAGTGAATGTACAGAGAGGAGTTAATTACAGACATGAACATCGTTTACATATTGATCCACTCAATAATAGCCTTTTGACAGCAAACTCCGCTTGACGTGCCGTTTAAACTTACAGCCCGGCAAATCGGTAACTTGGGACTGGGTAACTTGGGTAACTAACTAACTAACTAGCTTTGGGACTTTATTGTAAAACCTAACACTATTACCTAAAAGACTATTACAGGTTTTGCTAAGTCTAAAACATGCTACGACCAATTTGATAAAGTTTCTAGTATTTAGATAATGCCGGTCTTTTACAAAACGCAGTTTTGCAAAGTTTTTACGGACATACATTAAATTATCAAGAATGTATTAGAAGGTAGAGTTAAGATACCGAATTCCTGGAACTTCGTTTTTAACGATTCGCGAGGTTCCATAATATATATCCATAATATAATATATATATATATATATATGATTTTATAACTGCAAAAGGTTCAGAGTAATATTAAAATTGTATCAGTATACTCTGAAATTTAAATAAAAAATGCAATGGTAAAAAAATATATCTGTATCTACTGGTATAGGTAAGGTATTAATATACTGGGAGTTACGGACATAAAAACACATTTTCCTTTTAATCACACATAAAACTAGAATGTAACTATTTAAGCCCCAGATTTATACTACCTATTAATTTGCATGAATTAAATCTTAGTTCATATTATTGGAAATAACAAACTTACGTATATCCTTGCACCCACTCAAAGTTATCCATAATACTCCAGATCGAGTAAGCTCTGATATCCGAGCCTTCGTCCATCGCATCCATCATGGCGCTGATGTACTGTCGGTGGTACGAAATACGATCATCATCGACGAGTCCTCCGTAAGATGAGTAGCCATTTTCGGTGATATAGATTGGAGGATTATTGTAATCTTTGCGGATTTTAGTTAGCAGTTCGTAGAAACCACACGGTACTACCTACAAGTCACGAGGCCAATGTAATCTCTCTCAAAAACCTTTTATAATTTTTATGGATTATAGCGTTTATTATTTTTAATAATTCTTAGGGTACTTAAGAACTATATATGTATACATATAGTATAAAATATTGTTTCACTGAAGATGTATGTATATGATCACAAGGGACAAGAATTTGTATTCAGACATTTATGTAATTCTACGATAACACTATCTATAGCAAATACTACAGTACCTATTTATAAGGTTTGATAGGGAAGACCTTTTAAGGGAATGCAATTTTTTTTTTATGTCTTAGGTGGCAAACGAACAGGTGGATCACCTGATGTTAAGTGATCACCACCGTCCATGGACACTAACGACACCAGAGGAGTTGCAAGTACGTAGCCACCCTTTGCAGGAAGGGTTAGGGGAGGGAGAGGGAGAGGAGAGAGGAGAGGGGAGGGGAGGTGGGCCTCCGGCGCTCTCACGAAACGAAACGCAACAATGCAAGCATTTTTACTTCACGTCGGTTTTCTGTGAGAGGGTGGTACTTCCCCGTACGAGCCGACCCATTCATGCTGAAACCAGTAATAGTTTCAGCGTGGCTCTACCACCATTAGAAATATTAATATTAAATTAGCAAATAATAAACAGTTTCGTTAATAACATTATTTTAAAACTACTATTTATTACCTTAATAAAATCTGAAGCTCCGTGTTCCCATTCGCTTGATTGGTACATTGAAACTTGTAAATCGTCATAGTACGAGGGAGATATGTGAGACACTGATTCATTTCTATATACAATAAAGGTCGAATAATGGTTCAATCCAAAATAGTCTGAGCTTCCTTTGATGTATTCTATTTCATCAGGAGTAAATTCAGGTAACCGTGACCTAGGAAATCCTTGCTCGGCACTTCTAGCGGCTACTCTTCCCTTTAGAACTGTTGGGAAATCGCCGGTTTCCGAGAAAATTGGGTGTGAATATGTTCCCCACTGTTAAGAAAATGGAACATTACCTATGTATGCAAATAAATAACAGGAATTAAAATGAATTATATATATTACTAGCGGGACCAGTAGACGTTGTCACGCCCTGATTAAAAATATATCTTTGACAGATTATATACCAAAACGTTCTTCATGAATCACTTTATCCACTGGTGAAAATCGCATGAAAATCCGTTCAGTAGTTTTTGAGTTTATCGCGAACAGACAGACAGACAGACGCGGTAGGGGACTTTATTTTAAACTATGTAATGATAAAGTATATTTATGTATTATATTCTTATAAAGCTGGATAATATACAATTTTAAATCAATAAAGAATATAAACAATTCTATTTATTATCGTTATCAATATTATTAATAAATACACGAGTCTAATACTCAATACCCATTTATATGAAATAAAAAAAGAAAGATGCCTCATACACATTCATTACAATACAACAATTAATAGCAATGAACCTGAACGTAGTTTCCAGCAAAGCCTTTTACAGAGTTTGAAAATGTATAGTAATATATTTAAAACCTGCGCTGCAAGCGATTATTATGTAAATTTCATATTTATATTGTGAAAATAATGAGAATTGGCCTGTATTGGAAAAAGTAAAAATTAACTTTATATCTTATTTTAACAGTATGTGTTAAAAGTAATATGTTATAAGCTTATTACGTTAATAATTAAAAAATGTATTAATTTATACCTCGAACTGACTCGTTTCTTCTGCAACAACGAAATCATTTTCTGTTTCGGGAGTGTAGTGTTGAGCGCTTAAGGTAATGAAAATGTGACCTCCTTGCACAGCTCTGTATTCCTCATCGTAAATGTGATACGCTTTAGCGTGTGCTAATAGTAAATTCTTTGAGCACATATATTCAGCTATACCATTAATATCTAACCTTGGAGCCTTCTTTACTGTACCGTAACCGTGATAGCAAATTTCCCGAGGCTCGTTCATGGTGATCCAATATTTAACTCTATCCCCGAAAAGTTCAAAAGCAACACGTGCGTAATCTGCATACCAGTCCACGATATATGGATTTGTCCCACGAAACGAAACGCAACAATGCAAGCATTTTTACTTCACGTCGGTTTTCTGTGAGAGGGTGGTACTTCCCCGTACGAGCCGACCCATTCATGCTGAAACCAGTAATAGTTTCAGCGTGGCTCTACCACCATTAGAAATATTAATATTAAATTAGCAAATAATAAACAGTTTCGTTAATAACATTATTTTAAAACTACTATTTATTACCTTAATAAAATCTGAAGCTCCGTGTTCCCATTCGCTTGATTGGTACATTGAAACTTGTAAATCGTCATAGTACGAGGGAGATATGTGAGACACTGATTCATTTCTATATACAATAAAGGTCGAATAATGGTTCAATCCAAAATAGTCTGAGCTTCCCTTAATGTATTCTATTTCATCAGGAGTAAATTCAGGTAACCGTGACCTAGGAAATCCTTGCTCGGCACTTCTAGCGGCTACTCTTCCCTTTAGAACTGTTGGGAAATCGCCGGTTTCCGAGAAAATTGGGTGTGAATATGTTCCCCACTGTTAAGAAAATGGAACATTACCTATGTATGCAAATAAATAACAGGAATTAAAATGAATTATATATATTACTAGCGGGACCAGTAGACGTTGTCACGCCCTGATTAAAAATATATCTTTGACAGATTATATACCAAAACGTTCTTCATGAATCACTTTATCCACTGGTGAAAATCGCATGAAAATTCGTTCAGTAGTTTTTGAGTTTATCGCGAACAGACAGACAGACAGACGCGGTAGGGGACTTTATTTTAAACTATGTAATGATAAAGTATATTTATGTATTATATTCTTATAAAGCTGGATAATATACAATTTTAAATCAATAAAGAATATAAACAATTCTATTTATTATCGTTATCAATATTATTAATAAATACACGAGTCTAATACTCAATACCCATTTATATGAAATAAAAAAAGAAAGATGCCTCATACACATTCATTACAATACAACAATTAATAGCAATGAACCTGAACGTAGTTTCCAGCAAAGCCTTTTACAGAGTTTGAAAATGTATAGTAATATATTTAAAACCTGCGCTGCAAGCGATTATTATGTAAATTTCATATTTATATTGTGAAAATAATGAGAATTGGCCTGTATTGGAAAAAGTAAAAATTAACTTTATATCTTATTTTAACAGTATGTGTTAAAAGTAATATGTTATAAGCTTATTACGTTAATAATTAAAAAATGTATTAATTTATACCTCGAACTGACTCGTTTCTTCTGCAACAACGAAATCATTTTCTGTTTCGGGAGTGTAGTGTTGAGCGCTTAAGGTAATGAAAATGTGACCTCCTTGCACAGCTCTGTATTCCTCATCGTAAATGTGATACGCTTTAGCGTGTGCTAATAGTAAATTCTTTGAGCACATATATTCAGCTATACCATTAATATCTAACCTTGGAGCCTTCTTTACTGTACCGTAACCGTGATAGCAAATTTCCCGAGGCTCGTTCATGGTGATCCAATATTTAACTCTATCCCCGAAAAGTTCAAAAGCAACACGTGCGTAATCTGCATACCAGTCCACGATATATGGATTTGTCCATCCTCCCATTTCTTGAAGTTTTTGGGGCAAGTCCCAATGATACAATGTGATCATCGGTTCTATATTATACTTAAGCATTTCATTAATTAGATTATTGTAATACGCTACTCCGGCTTCGTTAATTTTATCGGGGAAACTTGTGGGCAAAATTCTAGACCATGACAAAGAGAAACGGTAAAAATCTAGACCGAGTTCCCTCATCATTTCCACGTCTCTTTTGTACAAATGGTAGGAATCATCAGCGATGTCTCCGTTAGAACAATCAGCGATAACATATGGATAATTGTGTGTCATGTGGTCCCAAATATTTTCAGCTTTATCTGAAACATATTATTTTATATTAGACATTTCTTTCGTACGAAAGAAGTTTATTATTAAAGGTATTTTGAACCAGTCTGAGCTTCCTTTGATGTATTCTATTTCATCAGGAGTAAATTCAGGTAACCGTGACCTAGGAAATCCTTGCTCGGCACTTCTAGCGGCTACTCTTCCCTTTAGAACTGTTGGGAAATCGCCGGTTTCCGAGAAAATTGGGTGTGAATATGTTCCCCACTGTTAAGAAAATGGAACATTACCTATGTATGCAAATAAATAACAGGAATTAAAATGAATTATATATATTACTAGCGGGACCAGTCAGCCGCCTTCAATTTGATATGACGCGGTAGATGTTCCGAATAGAAACCCTTTAGGAAATTTTCTAACACTTTCATACTTTCCTCGCGTTGCTTTGCTCCATGGCAATAAAATAGAAACGATTAAGATAATCGTTGAATCCTTCCTGCATGTAATGAGATGGAAACAAAATCAATAACGTTTGAAATAATTAACAGAGAATTGAAATGTATGATTTTTTAGGGTGGTGAAGCTATTACTAGTTTCAGCATAAATGGGTCGGCTCGTCCGGGGTAGTACCACCCTCACATAGAAAACCAACGTGAAGTAACAGTGCTTGCATTGTTGCGTTTCGTCGGTGAGTGAGAGCGCCAGAGGCCCTCCCCTCCTCCCTCCCACTCCGTCATTCACCCTTCCCTTTTAAACATAGGTTTGCAACGCACTTGCCACTCCCCTGGTGTTGCTAGTGTCTATGGACGGCGGTTATCGCTTAACATCAGATGACCCGCCTGTTCGTTTGCCACCGATGATATACAAAAAAAAAATACTATCCATAATTGTGAAGTAGTAGGTAGAAACGATCCAACGACGCTTTTCTCTTTGTTCTGTTCGTTTTTCAATTTTCATTCGTTTCGTGAGCTTAGAATAACTTATCGTTTTTACAATTGTCCAATACATTGGTTATAAGGTAATTGTAATCGAAAAATTGTTCCCAAATGATTAAATCTCATTTTATATTTTTGTAAAATAGTTTTCCATGTTTCACGTGATAAAATCAATAAAACTAGAAGTATCTATGTCGGTGACGTTTAAATAAAATAATGAGAGCATGTATTTTATTGTTATTAAAATATATTCCCAAACAACCCCAGTTTGTTAGTATTGTTAGTCACAGCGGCACTGATCATGACCTTGTTACATGAGACAAAATATTACGATTACGCAATACGCAATTACGATGCTTAATGATATTCGTTGTTTCTTTTATTAATGTAGGATATAATTTATAAATTGGTTTAAACTTAATACAATATACTATTAAAGCAAAAAAAATAGTACTCACAAGAAGCCCCTACGAACCATGTTGTCTACCTAACTCCAGACCGAGAACTGCTTTATTTGCTTGTTGTATTTAAATGCATTATTTACACGACTGTAACCATTTTACCTTTACAAGGGCTTTGTTGAAATATACATAAACAATCAATTAATTAGAAAATGACACAACATTTCACGCGATATCACATATGTAAATATACAATTGCAAATAAATTTAAAGGTAAAATAAGACCTTCCTTTAGAACAGGTGAAAACTTTTTCGTGGCAATTGGTTGGGTTCGTTACTATAGAACATTATGAAAAAATGAGGAATTCATAATAACTGGAGCCAAGCAAAATCGTGGGTAGCAGCTTAAAGGCATTTTAATAAAACTTTTGCATATAACATGGAGTAATTTGAAAGTGCTATATAATAACGTATCTGTTGCAGCAGTTGAATATAGTTTATTTTCCTGTTTTTTAATATATACCAGGTGAATGTTTGGACAGTAGCAATATTTGTGGAGGACGCTCTGCACTCGATTTTCGTTCTAAAGCCGGTATCGAGTTTCTTGCCGGTTCTTCTCAATGACTGGATTTTTTCCCGAACCGGTGGTAGTTTTGACGTTCATAAGCGCCTTATTAGGGCCTAAACTGAATAAAGTATTTTTGATTTGATTTGAAATCAATTAAATAATTAATAAAAAAGTTGCTTAATATTTGACCTAATTATTTATAAATATTCAAAAATTATACTCAATCCTCCTAGCGTCTATGTTAAAGCACAGTGTCAATGACCGTCGGATGAAGTGACAGTGAAGCCAACCAACTAACAAAGGATAATTTATGGAAGTTTGAAGAAACAAAAGGGTTTATTGTCCGTTTTATTATCGATAGTTATTAACGCTGGCTCGCCGCTCGCAGGTTGTATCACTGGTCATTTAACCAAGGGTTATTTAAGTTATTATTGATACTTTTGAAATTCTTAAAACAAATTTTACCCAAGGTTCTCTTTGTTGCCTATTGGTATTTGTTTTGATATTATTACTTTATGTGTTAAATGTGACGATAAAGTATCATATCCTAAAATACCGCAAGTGTCAAACTTTTCATCCGGTATAAATAAAAATGAATGTAAAAAATATAAGAGCATTACTTCAGAACAGCTGCACCCATTTAGCAATTTTTTTTGTAATGTGTTTGCCATTATCATAACCTAGTTTGTGTGAAAAAAATTAAAAAATCGTAGGACCAAGTAATAAATTTGGGTTAAAAAATCCCCCTTTAAATAGCTAGTGAGACAGAAGACAGTAGGGAGATCTTGAACACCCATTTAGCAATTTTTTTTTGTAATGTGTTTGCCATTATCCTAACCTAGTTTGTATGAAAAAAATTAAAAAAATCGTAGGACCAAGTAATAAATTTGGGTTAAATAGCTAATAAGACAGAAGGCAGTAGGGAGACCATTTTATTTCATTATGTCGTGCTGTAAATGAAAGATTTGATATTATGTTATTCGTTAGTGCAAATCTAGGGCATAAACTTGTAGTAAATAAATATCTATAGTTGCACACAGGAAAGTCCAACAACAACGGTGCCCACTGAGAGTTCAGCAGTTCAGCGTTCAATGGTCGTTCGTATTTCAAATAAAACGAAATTATGGAAGTTGCTGAATAACAGATGGCGCTATGTCTGCCACATTGAAATTTCTTCCACATACGCGTAAGTCATTCACTAAACTAACTACGTATGTGTTTGAGTGAGTCCCTTAATTGTATGGTTTCACAATTGGAAACGGTGGCATTCGCTGTAATTGGTTTTTAGTTTTTTTAAGATTGTTCGAGTTTAGAAATACAATTGCAACTGTTAGGTAACCAATTTCGCAGACGAAGTTGCGCGGGTCAGCTAGTACATTTATAAATAAATTTTCGTGTACATGTTTCGATTGCATATCCTCAAAGTTTAAACGGAATGCCTTTAATTAAACGTATCTAAGATCTTTCCCATTCATATTTTACCGTTTGTTATTAATACAATGTATATTAAATTGAAAAAAAAAATGAATGTATGAAACTGTCCCACGCGATTCAAGTAAAACTTCTTGGGCGTTATAAGAGATGGTGATAGATGGCACTATAGATAATGAAGCTTTGATTTAATGTTACTTACATTGACACCAAATGGCAGGACGGTCGCTCGTTCATATATAGATAATTAGTTCTCTTGTATGATTGTTATTATTATTCAATTTATTTATTTTACAAAATTGTTTTATTTATTTATTTATACACTAGCTAAATCAAAAATATTTATAACCTACTTACATTGAAACCAAATGGCAGGACAGTCGCTCGTTCATATATAGATAATTAGTTCTCTTGTATGATTGTTATTTTTGTTTAATTTATTTATTTTTCAAAATTGTTTGATTTATTTATTTATACACTAGCTAAATCAAAAATATTTATAACCGGATGGTACAGAAACGTGACGCCATATTACCGTAACGGACTTCCGTTGCATTGTCATCCAGTTACCTCCTAGTTGCGCCTAAAGAAGTGTTACTTCAAAAAAAAAAGAACTAAAGTTATCGAATCAATTATAATTAAGTGTTAAATCATCTAAATAGGCAGTGAGGAAACGGTTAAAAACATCTCCCTCATCTGTTTCTCAACCGATTTTCTTCATCTTTTTTTTGTTTTGTAACAACTGACGAGCATTAGTTTTATCAAAATTGGAAAAAAATAATTTCTCTGTAATCGAAGTTCGACCTCTAGGCGAGCACTCGTATTATGCAGGAATTCGACATCTATCAAATTATTATACTATATGTGCGACTGTTTATAATTATAAATATAACGACCTACAAAAGTGTACATACAAACTGTGTCAACAACTAAATAATCAGTGTATGAAATATAATAACATAATTGTGTTTCAATCGAAATTCCAAACACTTATTAAAAACACCAAACGAATAATAAAGCACTAAAAAGCGAATTTTGCCTAAAAACAAAGCGAAAATTTGTTTAATTACCTAAGTGGAAATTAAATTTGTTTATAATAGACTAGATTGTAATAATTACGATAATAATACAATAGATGAGTAAGAAGTATGCGACCTTCATGTTTCATGACTTTGATGCTTTGCACTATACGTTTTACAGACGGGTGTGGCGGTCAAGATAAAGGTTTAGATATCTTGGACAAATACAAATCTTCTAATTTTCAACAAGGACTTTACGCTCGTGAAATTACTATATTTGTCGTATAATTTCTGAAACTATTCAGTGTTTATAACTTACCACGAAACATTTAATTTTATCTATAAAATCTAAAATTTAATCATAAAGGACGGAATGAGTTTGTATACCCATTGTCGAAAGATGCGAATCCTTCCATAATATAAAAGCTAACATTTCTTTTTTTCTTGTTTATAAACTTCAGCGTTTGAGCACAATCTAATTTGATAATAATTAACAATTAGGGTAAACATGCTAAATCTAATGAGAACTTGCTCTCAAGTGTCGCTGCTGGAACACCTACAACCAGTGCTTGACGGCAGATTATCAAGTAGAAGATGGACGCAGCGAGCCAACTGTCAGTGTATCTGTCGGTTTATCGGTTAGTTTGCTTTTAACTCGCAAATAACTGTACAGAATTACATAACTCTTTTTTAAATAATTATTGTAGGTGTACTTTCTATCCATATTTCTCTGTATATTCAGTTGCATTCGGTAATGTGTAAACAGATTACAACCTGTAAAGAAAATTAAGTAGACACAGAATAACTATCAATAGAATAATTATATAATATATATATATATGCATATAATATATATATATATATTATATTATTATATTATATTATTATTTTTGATACCATTAATTAATATCCGATATAATTTAGTAGACAATTGTCTAGCATACATATTATCAAATAAATTGTTAGTATCAAGAATTTAATTTATTATTTAACTAAAAATAACCACTTTCATGGTAAGTGGTAAAGACAAACAAAAATGTTAAACGTGACATGCAAAATATGAATGATAATGTTGTCATTACAACTGAATATGTCGATTTTTTACGGTCATTGGCGTAGTAATAAAGTGTCCGAGGTACTGAGATGCGGAAAATTAGCAATTGTTTTTTATTTTAAAAAAACCCTAAATAAATGTATACAAAAAGGTGTGAAAAATCTAGATCTTGACCATAACGCTACATACCTAAATCAATTATAGTGATATTCGGATGAACCCATAAGAACAAACAAGGTTTTTGGCGGGATCTTAGTATGTCATGTAGTGGATTTTATACTTTATTCATAATCTTTTATTATTTGAATCTATATTAAATATATAAAAAACAATATTGGTGGAGTTTTACGTAATATAGTTCCGTTATTGTGCATAAGTGAAGTGAATGAAAAATAATATCACGGAACATGAATTCTGAGATGCCACAAAAACTCCATCGAAAATCCTAACAAAGAAGCCACCACCTTGTTAGATTATTGAAATTATCACAAGACACTTGTTATATTATTACCTACTTGACAATGACAGTGACAACCTGGAAGATTGATTGCCAAATATTAAATTATTTTTAAAGAACAAACAAAACAAACAAACAAAAGTCATAAAAATCGGCAAAAAAGGGAAAATGTTAAGAACCACAATTTTACACACAAATGTATACGAAAATATTATTGACCCAGATTTTTTCATTATTTATTGTTATTACAAGCTTTTATTTAGCTTGCAATGTTTGTTAGTTTGTTTAGGTCAAATCTTACAAGTTGAATTAGGGCCAGTTCCTATATACCAGTGGTCGGTCATCATCAATTATCCAAAAGAGTCAGATATAAATAATACATTATACTTTTGCATCTTCATAAGGTCATAGTTTTTTTAAAGAGCCTTTTTTTAACTTTGTTTTACTAGTGATATTTTTATGGAAATAATTAGGATTAAAAGTAGGTACAGTCTCAGGCTTGCCTGGCTGTATATATGTCATTTTTTGCTAGCGACTAACCTTGCTATTGTTGCTTTTTAAAAATGTGCATCTTTTCTGTAAGCCTGCGTTTCAACAACCATTTCTTTCTTACAAAGCAAGTTGGTAAAAGAAATTTAATTAGAACGGGCGAGGGTTACAATATACTCAACTATCCTAGAATGTTGTGAGAATAAACCTCTATACTTACACGCGATATATAAATCACTTTTTTTTTTATTCTTTGATGCATTACCAGAGGTGATCCCCGCTGTGTTTACAACTGTGTATAACCACTCTCAATACGATTGCGATCCTGATGCCAGTCACAATAAGTTGCTACTCCTGGGATTAACCTGTGGCAACTCAACTGGCAGCGCTTGGTGCCAATCGAAGCCTTTGAATCGAAACACAGCAGCCCGAGTACTTCTGATTTAGCGATAGTAATAAAAGTGGCAACATTGTTCCCGCAGTCGAGCCTTTCCTAGGTTCTTTTTCTCTTGACGAGTTAGTTTATACTAGCTAAGCCCGCGACTCCGTCCGCGTGGAATATAATGTAAAAAAACAATCTATACTAATGTATAAAGCTGAAGAGTCTGTTTGTTTGTTTGTATGGTTGAACGCGCTAATTTCAGGAACTACTGATCAGATTTGAAAAAAATGGTTTTAGATTGCTCATTTATCGAGGAAGGCTTTAAGCTATATATCATCACGCTAAGATCAATAGTAGCGAAGCGCCAATAAAGAATGTTTTAAAATCGGGCAATTTTTTTCCTTTTGAGAGCTTTCGCTGTGTGTTAGCGTTATAATACGTTGCCATGGTAACGTGGTAAGTTTTTATCGCAAACATTTTCAAAGTTTATTTTGTGATCCTATTCAAAAAGTTTATTCTACGTTAGTTATATTTGCAATTTTTTATTTGTAATCTATTACGTACTATAAAAATAAAGTGTGTGTATACAATTAAAATAATGACTTTTTGGTGAATGGATATGGCAACAAATAACATTTCTTTTATTTTTTTTATATTCCCTCGGTATTCTTATATTATTATATTTTGTCTGTTTGTTTGTTTGTTCCGGGTAACCTCCAAAACGGCGGGAACTATTTTAACGGGAATTTAACTGGCAGATAGCCGAAATTGTAGCGGTTGATATATTCTATTTAATATGTCCGCGGCTTCGTCCGCATTGCTATTTCCAAAATGGTTGGACCGATTTTCACGGGGTGTACACTGATAGATACCATACCGGAATATTTGAAGTACGTGAACTAATTTTCACAGGACTTTAACTGGCAGAAAACACACAATATAAGAAGTAACTTAGACTACTTTGTTTTGATAGTTAAGACTTTGTCTGCAGGGCTATCTCCAAATTGGTTGGACCGATTTTTACAGGCAGATAACTAACCAATGAGCTATTTTATTTTAAGTTAACGGGCTCGGCAGACGTTGCCCCGCCCTGATAATAAAAGAAAACCTTGTCAATTATACCTTAATCATCCCAATGAATCATTCTATCTACTGGTGAAAACGGCATGAAAATCCGTTATGTAGGTTTTGAGTTTATGATCAACAGTTAACAGACAGATCAGAGAACTTTGTTTTACACTATGTAGTGATGAACTTGATACCTGTGCATTCGTCCGTGTGAAATTGGTCAAAAATAATTTATTTACTGTAAACAAGCGCGTGAGAAATACGCTGTATTGGACTCTAAGAATAAGTATATATAATTGAAAGTCATATATTTGTATGTAATTTGAATTATATTATCTTTCTGGTCAATTTGCCTGCCATTTTGTTTTATTTACCGCGTTTGAGTCTAGATAACTCAGTGATTATAGCAAGGTATAAGAAGAATTCAGTTATATTGACAATATGGGCATATTATATCTATATAATAAAAGATTTAACACATATTGTTCGATAATGTATAGCTTAAAACTTTAATTATTTTCTTATACAGTGTTAGTGAGCACCGAGGATGGTATATAATAGGTTAAAGGTCCAGGTATGTTGCTGATGATAAATTCTATCCCATTCGATATACTATTGTACACGTTACATGTTACAGTAGATGGCGTGCGTGTCGTAGTTACAAATATTTATGAAAAAGCATTTATGTAAATACACACCTACTTACAATTTTACATTTCTTTAATACATTTTTGAAAATGCGTGCGGACCAGCTGATAACAGCTAGTGACTAATAAAATCTTCTGAATATGTTGAGTCCATTTACTTATCTACATTTTTCTCGTACTTAAATTACGTCGTCATTAAAATTACAATAACTTTTCACAGAGTGAACTGATTTTAAAGAAATAAAAACTAAATGTTACGCGACGATATGCTTTATAATTTTAATAAGGTATTTAGCAGTGATGCGTGTTCAAACAAACAGACATACAGACATTTCTACAAATGATTGAAATGTATTTCACTACTTATTCCAAGACATATAACTAAAATTTTGTCACAAAAAATTAAAAAAAGTACAGACTCGTTATTTACTTTCTTATTATATGTATAGAAGATTAATTAATCACCCAACATTCGTTCCAGTCGTTCATGTAAGCATTAAATTTATTTCATATAAAGTAAATGTCAATCTTAACACCATAAATGCGATGTGTTTATTTGTTTGTTACGCTTACACACATTAACACTCAACCGACTGCTATGAACACAATTTCATCTAGAAATTAAAATGTTCTCGAGAAATAACTCATATCTATACTAACGCTAGCGATACCGCAGGCAAGACCTAGTACCCATTTCCCCTTGAGGGGTCTACCATCTTGACCCCTCAGGCCGCAGTTTGGGTCCCTTAGGAGGGGACAACACCTGTTGGAGGAGCAGATGTAGTGTCGATTAGACAGTCCCTGCTCCTCCGGCCAAAAGGTGTAAGAAGGTACCATGGGGTTTTAGTCCGTGCGACTCGGGCATATCCATCCTCTGCTGACAGGCGAGATGGATATCCGTTAGGGATTCCCCCATGGAGAAAAAAACAGGCAAGACCTAGTAAGAACCTAGTAAAGATGTAACGGGTGAAATTATGAAATTATTGATGCCTTTTATTAACTTATCCAAACTTTATTAGTTACAAAATAACCTATGTTTAATGTTGTATTTACAATTTATGTACATCAGTGACTCTAGTGTCCCTCATCTATTGTCATGACCGTAGTGTCTGGTTCATAGTCCCAATCCAAGGAACGTGTTCGTATTATTTGTTTGTATATGAAAGCGGACTTCCGTGGAGTGCGCGTGCGCTCTGGACTATTGTAATCCACTTCGTAGATTCCAAATCGCTCTCTGTAAGAATAGAACACTTTTAACTTACGTCCTTATCCTTCTAAGTTACAAATTATGGTTTTATAACTGCAATAGTTTTAGTATAACACTGAAAATTATATTGACGTATTATGACACCTAAATAAAAAAATGCAAAGGTAAAAAGTACTGCTGGCAAATATTACAGCCAAGAAATTTGTTTGAACATCTTTTATCAATATAGAGTTAGGAACTTGCAAAGATATTTATTTCACTTATAATGATATAAAATTAAGATGTAACCATTGAAGCTAAAGATTTATAGTATTCATTTGCCTATCCTACTTCAAATATATGGAACTTATAAACTTACTTATATCCTTGCATCCATTCAAAGTTGTCCATAATACTCCAGACCGTGTAAGCTCTGATGTCCGAGCCTTCGTCCATCGCATCCATCATAGCGCTGATGTACTGTCGGATACATGAAATGCGATCGTCGTCGACGAGTCCTCCAAAAGATGAGTAGCCATTTTCGGTGATATAAACTGGAGGATTATTGTAGTCTTTGCGGATTTTGGTCAGTAATTCGTAGAAGCCCCATGGCACCACCTAGTAGTACGAAGTCAATGTAATTGATCTCTCTTAAAAACCTTTAATAATTTTATTGCATATGTCTTCTTTGTTTTTATAATTCTTAAGATACTGAATCATATATATATATATATATATA
>MU160151.1:15363-42490 GCA_015888305.1 Antheraea pernyi | reverse complement strand
TATATATATATATATAGTATAATACAATGCTTTACTAAAGATACCAATATAAACTGACAAGGGATAACAAATTTGGATATTTTTGCAACTAAACTACATTTCAATTCTGTAGCAACTTGGGTTGGGATAGATATTATAGTACATATAAGGTTTGAAAGGGAATCTTTTTCCAAATCATGCAAAGAATATACCGCTTTTTATAATAATGTTATTTTAAAACTACTGTTTATTACCTTCATAAAACTTGAAGCTCCGTGTTCCCATTCACTTGATTGGTACATTGAAATTTGTAAATCGTCATAGTAAGAGGGAGATTTGTGAGACACTGATTCATTTCTATACACAATGAAGGTCGAATAATGGTTTAATCCAAAGTAGTCTGAGCTTCCCTTAATGTATTCTATTTCCTCGGGAGTAAATTCAGGTAACCGCGATCTGGGAAATCCTTGCTCAGCGCTTTTAGCGGCTACTCTTTCCTTTAGAACTGGTGGGAAATCACCGGTTTCCGAGAAAATGGGATGTGAATAAGTTGCCCACTGTTAAGAAAATTGAGCATTAACTTTTTATACAAATAAATAACAGGAATTATTTAATCATATATAACACGTATATTTGTGGACTCTTTTCTTAGATGACAAGAGATCATACAATATCAAGGTGAACAAGAAGCGTTATGGGATAGCAATCTTTTAGAAGAACAAAAGAAAAATAGCTCGTTCATTACATTAAAGATAGCCAATAACAATGAACCTGAACGTTTCCACAGATTACATTGGACAACGTTTGGAATGTAAACAATAGCTTATTAATATTTGAACAGGTGTGCTAAATACTATATAATTTTGATATTTATATTTTTAAAATATATCTTCTTTCAACAATATGTTAAATAACAATATGTTAAAAATAATATAAACTTGTTACTTTATAAATAAAAAAAATATTAATTCATACCTCGAACTGATTTGTTTCTTCTGCAGCGACTATATCGTTTTCTGTTTCGGGAATGTAGTATTGAGCGCTAAAGGTAATGAAAATATTACCTCCTTGCACAGCTCTGTATTCCTCATCATAAATGTGATACGCTTTAGCGTGTGCTAATAGTAAATTCTTTGAGCACATATATTCAGCTATACCATTAATATCCAACCTTGGGGCCTTCGTTACTGTACCGTAACCTTGATAGCAAACTTCCCGCGGTTCGTTCATGGTGATCCAGTACTTAACCCTATCACCAAAAAGTTCAAAAGCAACACGTGCGTAATCTGCATACCAGTCCACGATATATGGATTTGTCCATCCTCCCATTTCTTGAAGTTTTTGGGGCAAGTCCCAATGATACAATGTGATCATCGGTTCTATATTATACTTAAGCATTTCATTAATTAGATTATTGTAATACGCTACTCCGGCTTCGTTAATTTTATCGGGGAAACTTGTGGGCAAAATTCTAGACCATGACAAAGAGAAACGGTAAAAATCTAGACCGAGTTCCCTCATCATTTCCACGTCTCTTTTGTACAAATGGTAGGAATCATCAGCGATGTCTCCGTTAGAACAATCAGCGATAACACATGGGTAATTGTGTGTCATGTGGTCCCAAATATTTTCGGCTTTTCCTGAAACACATTATTTTACATAAGATACTTTAAGATTATTTTTTTGTACTAGAAGAGATTATTACTAAAGTTATTTGAACCATGTTCTTACCATCCTCATTCCAGCCGCCTTCAATTTGATATGACGCGGTAGCTGTTCCGAATAAGAACCCTTCAGGGAATTTTCTAATGCTTTGTCGCTTTCCCTGCGTTGTTTTGCTCAATGAAAATGAAACGGAGACGATTAAGATAATCGCTAAGAGCTTTCTGCATGAAATGAAATAAAAACAGAATCAGTAACTGCTGTAATAATTAACATAAAATTTACATCTATCGCAGCTGGTAGATATAATCCAACAAAGCTTTCCTTTTTCTTTGCGAATCTGTTTTTTTTTTTTATTTGTTCTATGCGTTTAGAGTAACTTATTTTTTATCCAGTAGTATTAATAACTTTGTAAATTAATCATTTTCACACCCCACTTTATATTTTTGTAGTTTCACGTGATGAAAGTAATAACACAGCAAGTATGTTGTTGATGTTTTTTTTTCAGAATACACATCGATGGTAAATTACCAAAATTCTAAGAAAATTTAAATTTTTAACAGTCCCATTTTATTAGTATCCTTATTCTGACACAGTTGTGTTACGACACTGAGCAAGCACCTTATTACGTACATGAGACAAAATACAGTTTTTCTTTATCATTGTGCCACATCCATTGACAGATATTAAAATTGTGACGTTTAATTATATACGTTGTATGTACAATATAAGTTATCGTTTAAATGATCAATATAATATTGTATGAAATGAACTTACAAGAAACCTCTCTGCACCATCTTGTCTACTTCCGTCCAGATAGACAACTGCTTGGTTTTCAATCGGCTTTTGAATGTTTTATTTATAAGATTGAAACCACTTTATCATTTCAAGTGCTTTGCTGAATTTATATAAACATATCACTCCATCAAAATATGACATAACACTTCACGATATCTTGTACGCAAATCTACATAAGATTCGCAGTTGGTGATAAATTTAAAAGCAAAATAAGCCCTTCCCTTTGGACTGTAGGGCGTTTGTTTCTGATAGTTTGTTGCGTACGCTACTGCAAGTTATTATTATTATTCAGAAACAATATAGTAACTTCCTCCAAACAAAATATCATGGGTTGCAGCTTAAAGATGTTTTCATAAAACTTATAGATAGATACGTCGTCTAATAATGAGCAATTTTAAAGTGCTATATTTTTCATTGTCTTTATTTATACAAACAGTGACAGAGAAGTTGAGGACTAATAGGTTAGCATGGTATGGGAATGTTATGAGGAGAGATAAAAACAATGTAACTAGAAAAGTGTTGAGTATGATTGTGGACGGATATACGAGTAGAAGCGACCGTAAAAGGTATGAATGGATTGTGTGAAAAATGATATGTATGTAAAAGGCGTGAATACTGAGACGACATCTGAAAGGAGAGAGTGGAAAAAGAAAATATGTTGTGCCGACCCTACTTTGGTGGGATAAGGATAAGAAGATGTTGAAATGAATTAATATATCGTTTTAAGGTAACTCGATATCAAAAATTCATTTTGAGAGCTTCGTCTCATTGCTTCCTTTGCAATCTTGTGAGCTAGGAGTCATTACACTGTTATTAGACATCATTGTTATTTTCATTATTTTTTTATTATGAATCCCTTATTAATAAGAACATATAATACTAACAAATTTTTGCTGAAATAGGTTGGGGATATCTGTAGTACCGTTAGTATCGCTGATACGACGGCAGCTATATCATCATTTATGGCATCAAACTTTGTCAAGTTTTTAGTTAATTAATATAATATGTAAAAAGATCCTGCAAATTTTAATGCATAAAATCAAATTACTTTTAAAAAGCTTTATTGAAGAAAATAACAACAGTAATTCTGTATATCACGCGAACGGATTCGCGTGCATAGCTAGTATATATACACAAAATAGATTAGATATAAGTTTTTTAGAGTCGTTAAGTCTTAACATGTCTTATTTTATGTTATGTGATTTTATGTTATGTGTAACATTACTATGATGTAAAAATAGGAAACGTTTATCGTTACAGAAAAATATACCTTTCATCCATAAAAAAATACTGCTCCCGAAGGATACTACATCAAAGGATAAATCTACATTAAAGTGAGCAAAGCTGCAGGCAAAAGCTAGTCTGAAGATAATTTTACGTGATACTAAGTGAAGATATATGTGGTTACAACGCTAAGTGTATTAACAATTCATTTTTACACTGACAAAAAACAAAGCGAGCAGGTACTAGAAATTGTTCTATAAATGAGTTGCCACGATATCTTACTTTACAGCTCAGGCTTGTAGAAATTGAAATCATATTCTTTGACGCAAGTGCTTGAGCACTTTGCCGCTTTTAGTCCGGTGTTGAAGTATAGCTGGGTTAGAGAAAATCAACACTTCGTAAGTACTTGTCACTATTTAATCGGGCAGGCCTTCGCTTTACAATACTTGGTATATAAGAAGTGTGTAGATAGCACCGACATCTTGCCTTTTATAGGCTGAGCTAGAAAAAATCAAAGCAATTACTATTTACTCGTAATTCCGCAAAATAATTTATGTAACACAAAAATAATCAAATTAATGTTATTACAGTAATATATGAAGTCTATATAATTAATGTTATTTAGGTATTGTCTATATAATTAATGTTATTTATGATGTATTATTAACATGGTGGCGCGGCGCTAGCGTCAGCGGTCCGGTCGTATTATAATCTCGCTTCCCGGACGCTATGCAATGGCACCGGAGGTGGATGATAACACCGGTGAAATTGTGAGAGACCATCAGGCACATTGCGTTAATCAGTGCGAAATAAAAAGCGCTTTGCCGCTGAGCTATCGTCGATTCACTTGATTAAGTTCTCAGCATCTCCTTTTTAAAATAATAGGTACATAATATTTATGAAAATTATATTATAAAAATAGCTATGAATCGTCTGCATTTTAGGGTATTAGTTACTTGTGTTAAAAGTTTTTTCAAGCAAGCCGCTAAAAACCAATTGAGAAAACATGTAACATCATTACGACGGGGTTATAAATACATGACATTTTCGATTTATTTGTTTTAAAACCCTGTTAAATTATATATGACGTAAACAACCTTATATACATAGTTTACCGCTATAAATTTTATACCTACCAAAATTAATTTTACAAATGACTAATTTCTAAATCTTCTGGCTTCATTATCATGCAACACAAAGTTTCTAAGTAAAATATTGAAATTTATTGGGGATGGTGACTTTGTATTAAAATCATTTACGAAGGGATTTCTCAAAATTCATCGCTTAAGGGTGTGCAAATGTGCGTCATAGTTTGTATGAGAAATACAATTATCTCAGCTCAGATTTAGGTATTTGTTACATGATAAAAATCAAAATGAATGAAACATGTGATAATCTTAGCGTTTATTAACATTCAACCCTTGAGACTGTCAAAAGTTTGTATGGGAAATAATAATAAATGTGAACCTAAATACTATATCAATTCAATTATATTTAATGACTACACAAGCTAATCTACGCTCTACGGTCAACGCTAGCAACAAGTTGATTTATAAGAATTGGTATGACTACCGTTTTCGCAACACTTTTTAACTGCTTTAACCGCTCTGAAATAACTGCGCTGATAATAGCTATAAATTTTATACCTACCAAAATTAATTTTACAAATGACTAATTTCTAAATCTTCTGGCTTCATTATCATGCAACACAAAGTTTCTAAGTAAAATATTGAAATTTATTGGGGATGGTGACTTTGTATTAAAATCATTTACGAAGGGATTTCTCAAAATTCATCAATTAAAGGTGTGCAAATGTGCGTCATAGTTTGTATGAGAAATACAATTATCTCAGCTCAAATTTAGGTACTTGTTACATGATAAAAATCAAAATGAATGAAACATGTGATAATGGCCGTCAAAAATTTGCATGGGAAATAATATTTTTATAATGAACCTAAATAATATATCAAT
Organism: Antheraea pernyi; assembly: GCA_015888305.1. NCBI lineage: Eukaryota > Metazoa > Arthropoda > Insecta > Lepidoptera > Saturniidae > Antheraea > Antheraea pernyi. The sequence continues at coordinate 36,856 of MU160151.1, read as the reverse complement.
TCAATTATATTTAACGACTGCACAAGCTAATCTACGCTCTACGGTCAACGCTAGCGACAAGTTGATTTATAAGAATTGGTATGACTACAATTTTCGCTTTAACCGCTCTGAAGTAACTGCGCTGAAAATAATTTAAGGTATAAATAAGTATTATATTATATGTATACGATCGAAACAACTTAAGGATAAATAAAGATCAATTTTATATCCCTATAATAATATCTTAACTATGTTTTATATTCAAACTTGACTATATTACCCACGAGCTCGTACTCATAGCTATATTTCGAGCGGTAAAAAAGATTGACTTGGACTGTACGTATATAGCACGTTACTTAGCAACTGTTTATATGCTAATAATAAACACTGATCAAGTAATATTTATTTCTTTCTTATTATAATAACAGAATGTCGCATCAAAGCGTGGCGTGGCAACCATACAAGTCGACTGTTATTAAAACTAAGACATTTTATAAAATTTGTATTGTCATAACTCGTATTGTAATCACGGTTATTAGTGGATTAAGTTGACGATTAGGTGATGTAACGTTAAATATAACTCAGAGATGTCAGGTAAGTAATCAAATTAAGTTATTCGTTACTGGATTCGTACAGTTGCAATGTACTAATGTGGCCTACTTAGCGTTTAAGCAATCAAATTCATTTTTTAAAGCTTCGTAGTATGTTTATAGATTTCTTTTTTGTTACGCGTATTCTTCTTGATATCTTCTAAGATATTCATTTAATTATACGCAGTAATGAGAATTTTTAACACATATTAAACACCCAATGTAACGTAATTTAACTAGGTAAGGATTAACACTACACTGGTCAAAAAAGTGTTGCAACACCCTTTTTTAATGTGTACGTTATAAAAATAGTTCCTATGACTTGTCATAACAAGATACACCAATTCTATTTTAGGATATACAATTCCGTAAGTAAACAGTGCATCTTATATGGCTTAGATAGCGTTACCAAAGTAAGTGCCCGACAAATTACTTTTAGGACTTGATCATAATACATTGATTTGTGTCTACTATGTACAAATTACAGCGGCGACCGGCGAGGGATAACGCATCTCTCGGTAGTCGCCATTGTTTTTGCATTGTACTGTGCTTACCATCAGGTACAGTGCAGTCGCTTTGCTGTGCTACAATAAAAATAAAATATACATAACACATACGATAAACCTTCCAAAACAAATTCTTTAAATAATAGTCACAAGCGTATCTGTTAGGTAGTTTAGGAGAACTAGGGGAACACGGATGCGAAAACCGTTTTTTTTTATGTCATAGGAGGCAAACGAACAAGTGGGTCACCTGATGTTAAGTGATCATCACCGCCCATAGACACTTGCAACACCAGAAGCGTCGCAAGTGTGTTGCCTCCCTGTGTTTTGGGGACGGGGAGTGGAGGGTGGGGCAGGGGGAGGGGAGGTGGATTATCCCGCGAAATATTTATTGATTTTAACAATATTCATATACTACTTATTTTATTGTCGTCAACAGAGTTTTTATACATAACCTACATAACTCCAGCTTTGCACATATAACGCTTCTATTTTACTAGTCATGTTAAAAATTTCAAAGTTAATTTACGACTGATAAGATCTTGTGCGTTTAGTAACTGGGATTAAAATTTCCTATAGGCATTGCATTCCAAGAGTAATGGCAAACGTGTTCTTGGCAATTAATAATAGCAAAAGCAAGACTTGTTGTCGAAGTTGTCTTTTTTTGAAATTTTTATTAAAACTTCTTCTTACTCTTATCCCACGTAAGTAAGTTTGGCACAATGTGCTTTTTTCCTCTTCCACTCTTCCCTGTCATATGCCTTTTATGCACATTTCATTTTTTACACAATCCATGCAAACCTTTTTCGGTCTTCCACTACTCCTATATCCGTCCACTTTCACACTAAAAACTTTTCATGTTACATGACGTTCATCTCTTCCCATAATATGCTCAACTTCTCTGTCACTGGTACTATTTTCAAACTTCCTCTCATTTATTTATTATTAATCTTATCTATTAAGGGGGCCTAGCCGAGTTACTTATCTACAATGGCTAACACCAGTAGAAAACGGAAAAATGTATGGAGATGACATATCTGAACGCTATATCACATGATCAAAACAAATAATTATCAATATAAGTAACTTGGCTAGGCCCCCTGGTTACACAACACATCCATCTTCTCATTCGCATCTCTGTCACATGTACTCTTTTCTCATCCGTCTTTTTCGTAGCCCTATATACTAGGGAATCACGGTTCGTCTTATTGTAGTTTTATACACCTTCCCCTTAAGTTTCATAGAACATGAACAGTAACACTCGCTGTAAATATTTACTCACGCCTAAGTATGGAAGCATCTCTTTGTTACATAGAATAAGCTGTTGCGATATACACCAGATTATGCCCCACTCGGCAGCGGCTGAAGTCTAGGTCTGTTCCCTCGGCGTGCGCCCCCTTTGAGTGCGCTGCTCGCGCGATATAGTGACACAAAATCTTACAGCACTGTGACAGCATTACACATATCACCTCCACACACGTGCACGCATATGTACACGCTTACACATGCAAGTGGAAGGGTTTAATTTTTTCCCTTATCAAACTAAAATACTTTAGAAAATTATCCGATATGAAATATATATAAGAGTTGTTGAGGTATGTATGCTTGGTGCACATATATGTTTCAACAACTCATATATGTTAGCTCATTAGCGCAGTTAGCTCAGCTTAGTTTAGCTCAAATAGGTCGCGAATTGTGAGGTGTGCCGTGCGCCCTTGAGCTAGTTGTAAAATAAAATCGGCTGAGTCCCTTAAGCGCTCGCCTTAGTAGTCCGGTGAAGCTGTTAAGACTTTGCGTAATCAGTTTGAAAAAAAAAAACTGTTACGCTATAAAGATGATACCAATGTATGGATCTTAAGATAAACCAACCAAATTGAACTAAGAGCCTGTCCAGATGAGGCGTTTTACGCGCGAGTCGACTCGCGCGTAGACACTCGCGCGTACTCGAGATACTAGATTTCTTAACTCGCGCGTAAAACGCGTGCAACGAGCGGACTCTCAATTCGCGCGTCGCACGCGGGAGCGAGGCGCGGCTCGAGATACTCAAGCCCCATTGTTGCGTCTAGTACCACGCTATTTTCACTTCTTATTATAGAGGCGCTGATTGGAATTGGAGTGTGATGACTTCGATACGGATACGATGTTCATTATATAGCTACGATTAGTTACATTAATTTCTAATTTTGTTCAAATCATTGATTATTTTATCAATTTGATTGTTAGTTAAAATTAAAGTTAAAGTTGATAAAATATTTCCTCAAAGTAATCACGAGTAATTCTTCTGCAGAAACAGTATCCCGTATCACATAGTTCTGACATGGAGTCAAATCATCTTCAATAATTCCTAGTTCAATCGAACTATGTTACTGACATGCGAACGTAGTTGAAAAACTTTTCGCTGTCTTCTCGGAGCTTTGGGTATAATGTTATAAACATACTATGTGTCATTCTGTCACGTAGAATTGGATGCACGTTAAATCGCCGACTCTATCTTCGCTTACAATGTTTCCATCGACGGTACGCAAGCCACAACACAAGTCGAGTCCATGTTTATAACTGGCAGTGAATCCCTCCCAGTGTAGAAACGCGTGTAAAACGCGGTATCTGGGCGCGATATAATTTGAAGCGCGCGAGTCGACTCGCGCGCAAAACGCCTCGTCTGGACGGGCTCTAATTTCTTCATTATACGAAGTTTTCCATCGTACCGAACAACGTTATGAAGAGACTATGTTGTAATTTTCTCAAAAGAATATATATAGTTTCACACTTTATAAACGATTTATGGATTGCCAGTAAAGTAGTCTTTCAAATTGACCTATAAAATAAATTTCAATAGAACGATCACGATAGCGTGTGCAAGTAAACGGTTTCCTTACACATTCGTGCACTTAACGGCAAGGTACGTATTACCTTCAATGTATCCAACCCAGTGGTTTGCACCTACATTGTTGGTAATTTAGTTTAAAGCTGACGTTAGGGAACAACTCCATCTAACTCAAAGATGGCAAATAGTGAAAAACTCGACCATACAACGATTTATAGACGGAATATTGATGGTAACTGAAACATAAAAAATATTATATGTTATTTCAAGAATAGTAAAATTTTGCAAAATATTGAATATTTATTTATGATAACATTATCGTATACATAATTGAATATAATCGTTTTTTTTTCTCGAACTGACTACGCTATTGATCTTGCAAGATCTTAACAGCTTCACCGGACTACGGATAATTGTATAATTATTCACAATACACCTGTATTAATTACAATGTTTCGTTTGCAATATTTAAATTGATATAAAATACGTTTAAGCAAATGTATATTATAATATTATATATAAAAAAAATCCATATTATAATTGGAAAGTTAATTACAAAGGAGTTTAATATTTGATTTCAAAATATTGATGGCCCTCAATGCAAGCTAAATAGGCCTCGACTCAATTCGGCAAATAAATTTTTAAATAATAAAATGAAACTATTAGGTTTTTTTATTACTTAGATAGCGAAGAAAGTGACGGCGAAGGTGGCCTTGGTAATTTGAACAGATTGATCGTCCGACCACCAGGCCACAGTGGGAAAGCGAAACGGGGCCATCTTTGCTTTGACGCGGCCTTCGAATGCGGGAATCTTGGCCGTGCTGACCACATTACGGAGCTAGAATATGATCTCTTCATTCGACCAGACACCTGCAGGCCGAGGTCTAGATTCTGGTTTAATTTTACTGTCGAAAATGTAAAACAAGATCAGGTAATCAAGTACCAGTTGAACGTCTTTTTCGTTTCCTGTAATAATCTTTATAACCATACCATTAAATTATAATCTGAGAGTTTAATTTCAGAAAGTGATATTCAACTTGGTGAATTTGGGTAAAGAACATACTTTGTATGACGGAAATATGACACCATTAGTTCGCTCGACCTCACGGCCAAAATGGTGAGAGACCTAAGATTTTTTTTTATATAGATACCAAAACAGGTATCTCTATTTAGTTTGAACAAATGCAGAAGTTTATGATAGTTAGGTATTAGGTCACTTCAAGGTAAAATATGAATGAACTTTTGGTAGGTGGTAGAAACACGCCGAAGCTATAACTGCTTTCAGCATGAATGGGCCGGCTCGTCCGGGGTAGTACCGACAGAAAACCGACGTGAAGTAACAGTGATTGCATTGTTGCGTTTCGTTCGGTCAGTGAGAACGCCGGCGGCCCACTTCCTCCCTCCCCCTTCCCCTCCAACACGGGCTAGCAACGCACTTGCGACTCCTCTGGTGTTGCTGGTGTCTATGGACGGTGGTGATCACTTAAATCATCAGGTCACCCACCAGATCAGGTGACCCACCTGTTCGTTTGCCTCCTATGATATATAAAAAAAGAACTTTGCTAATTGCTTTTTAAATTGTTATATATAGTTAAGACTTTTGGATTTTTTTTCTTTAAAACATCTTAAGACAAAGTTATAAACAATAATATATACCTACTGAGGTGTCCTTCTTCTGTAAAAAATAGTGTTTCTAAGTTAACGTAATAAATACATAAGTCCCTTCGTATTAAAATACCATTTACTAACCGAATATCAAAACCCCACGGATCTAGTTTCCAAACTTAACATCAAGAGAGGTTTCTTAAACAGGTTATTTTAGCATGCACCCGTGAAATAAAATGTTGTCATATAAACATAGGCCGTTGTGCGTTTGGGACTTTGAAGTATATAAATACAATTTTTAAACAACGTAGTATGTAAAATATGTAAACAACCCTCTGAGCGCGAAATGTACTCACTACTTTTTGTCTTTTTTATATTCATACTTGCGGGCCGGCCGGACGTCGTCCTGCCTTGATAATAAAAAAATCTAAAATTCAATCTCACCGCCACCTACCGTGTCCAATTTTTCAATTCCAATTCCAATTTTTCGGATTTACTGGTACACGCACCCAAAATTTCATCAAAATCGGTCCAACCGTTTAGGAGGGGCTCAGTGACATACACACGTACAGAAGAAATTTATATATAAAGATGATAATGCTGGTATTATCACTTGCGATTTCGCATAAGCGTTAATTATATAGTGTACAATATAACAGTTATATGGTAGGTGTGGCTGTTGCAAGTTGTTGTGGGAGAATGTTCTTTTCTGCCAGTAATTAAAATTAGATCAGTAATCTTCTATGAATATACCTACCTATAATAAACGTAATAAATCATACAAACAGCACCAGATTAGGCCCCCTCGACACCTGTTCAAGCCTAGGTCCGTTTCCTCGGCGTGAAGCCCTTGAGTACGCTGCTCGCGCGATACAGTAACACAAAATCTCACATCACTGCGACAACATTACTCATATCACCTCCACACACGTGCACGCACACATGCTTACACATGTAAGTGGAAGGGTTTTATCTTTTTTCCCTTATCAAACTGAAATAGTTTAGAATATTATCCGATACGAAATATATATAAGAGTTATTGAGGTATGTATGCTTGGTACACATATATGTTTCAACAACTCATATATGTATGAATAGTTAGCTTAGCTTAGGTTAGCTCACATAGGTCGCGAAATGCATGAATCAGCCGAGGTGTGCAGCGCACCCTTGAGCTAGTTGTCAAAATAAAATCGGCTGAGTGCCTTAAGTGCTCGCGTTAGTAGTCCGGTGAAGCTGTTATGACCTTGCTTGGTCAATAGCGTAATCAGTTCGGAAACTGCAAACCCTTCTCTTCCGTGTCACTTTCGACCTATATCTATACTTCCATTTCTTACTAAAGTACTCGAAGCATGTGTATACAATCAACTATCATCCTTTGTACATTGCAACAATATCTTGAGTCCACTACAGTCCGGTTTCAGGCCAGGTCACAGTACAGTTACAGCTTTGCTTAAAGTGACTGGTGATTTGAGAAATGGAGTGGAAAATAAAATGATTACTGTGCTGGTTCTAGTAGACTTTTGCAATGCCTTTAATACTGTTAGTCACGACATTCTCCTGGCTATTCTTTCTCATTATAATATCTCATTAGAGGCACTGGCATGGTTCGCTTCATACCTAAAGGGACGAAAACAATCTGTCCGTATAGATGGGTCTACGTCTAATTGGTGTGAGCTTGGTGCTGGCGTCCCTCAGGGTGGTATACTTTCACCTCTTCTTTTTTGAAGAGTATCGCGGCGCTCTTATCAGGATTAACTTCTATGCGCCATCGACGAAACCATTTACCGAGTGTGAATACGGCCTTTTCGATGCGCTTCCTAAGAAAGTCCGACCGCAAGCTGGAAGTGTAAATAACGGTATCGTCAGCATAGCAACCTACTTCGACCCGTTTAGACCGAGGTAGGTCACTGATGAACAGATTGAAGAGTGAGGGAGCGAGTATGGAGCCCTGTGGCACACCTGAGCGTATCGGGTGGGACATTAATACTTGTTGTAGCTATAATATATAGATTACAGATAATTATAAAGAAAACATGCAGCTTTAAGTAACATTTGCGGTTAAGCGTAAATCGACTCATTTTACCTACATTTAGATTCGTGTGCATAATCTAAAGTGCTATCTTTCTAGGCAGAGGATACCTAGGCGTTTGGTATTTTGTCACCGATCTGTGGTTCATCGAGGCAGAAAGATTGTGAGCATAGCGTTTGCGTTTGATCGAGAGGAAGACGTTTATCAATTTGCGGCGGCAGCTCCGTACTCGTATTCACGACTTCAGAAGTATTTAGCGACTTGGGAGAAAAGAGCGCAGGCATTCGCTACCAGAGAATGTATTGCTCAGACAACGGTGAGCTAAATCTATGTCTATCTATGACACATCTATACATATAATAAGAAAGTAAATTTAACGTGTCTGTACTTTTTAGATCTTTGAAAAAACAAATTGTTGCAGGTGTCTTGGAGAGTAATAAAATATCAATTTCATTTTTCATTCAATTATTTCTAGAAATGTCTGTTTGTTTGTTTGAACACGCATTACTGCTAAAATACTGTATTCACGATAAAACCTTACCAAGGAAATCGTAAAGCATATCCTCGAGTAACATTTAGTCTTGGTTTAATTAAAATCCTTTCACTCTATCAAATGTTTTTGTACTTTTAATGACGACGCGACTTAAGTACGAGATAAAAGTAGATAAGTAAACGTCCTTAAGGACGCGCGCTCTCAATTTTGGTATCAAGTCCCACAAGACGCGCATAGCTCACGCACACAGACACAACTGATAAGCTTGGAGATTATAGCGCACGAATTTGCACGAAACGAATTTGATACTTTTATAAAAAATATTACAATATTTTCTTATTATTGACGTTTATTCAGATGGTTATATTAGTTACTGTTTTTTTACATAAGTTCCACGTGGACGGAGTCGCGGACGGAGTCGCGGGCACAGCTAGTGAGCTATACGATACTTGACAATAATAATTGATTTGTTCTAGTGAGGTATTATATTAGTTGTGTATTTTCAAATGTTAATTTCAATTACGCTATTTTAAACACTGATTTATACCAAACGATTTTTTTAGAATTCACTTGGGTTTATTAATTTAACTTGATAACACTATCGATTAGCGATGAAGGAAAATATTATAAACCTGAATTATTTTTGTAATACCAGCGTGTGTAGGAAAACGAAAGCATTGTGGATTTGTCGATATATCAAATCGTCAGTACGTTCTGGGTTAACGTGATTATTCCTATACAGTTCCTCGTGAAGAAGAACTTGGCCCAGCAGTGGACTTGTTGGAGGCTGGAGTTATTATACTATATTTGTCAATCGGATTTGCATAACCGGACCACTCTTTAGCTATAATGAGTTATTAGTACACTATTATTGAACTAAAAACTTCTTTAGGCGCCTTGTGGTGAACGAAAGTAACCCGTCACAATCAGTTCGACGACGTACTGAATTATGTATCTGACAAGAAGTACATCGTTAAAATCAGGAATTCTATCGTGCGGCTATAAGGGCACTCACTTTGTTTCACTATAAAAGTCTCATATACTTTAAATTATTATTGTCAGTAACCCATAATTGACTCAACAAAATGGTTTTATTACATTACCTAAAAATACCGACTACAATAGAGATTTGCGTCGACATTATTGATTTAAATCGTTCGGTCCTTCGGTCCACGTGGACGCACAGAGCTCCACAACTGTTACTTTTTAAAACTTGTAGATTCCATGTTCAGTACAAAGTGTCGAGATTTACAACTTTTGGGAATATGGTAGAAATGTAGACGCAGGGGGTCCACCAGAACCAACTAAATTTTGAAAGTGGTCTATGAGAAGAACAGTCTGGGAACCTCTGATTGAAATTATGAACTGTTTATTGCAGCAAAAGCGTCGAATTGACCTTGTCAAAATTGGAGATTTCAATTTTAATAACAATAGTGCTGTAGATGAAAATATCACAAAGGGTAATAAAGTCAGTGAACCAAAGAAAAGAATAGTGTTGATTATTGCAAGGGCTCACGGGGGACAACCGCCGGCTTCTTTTATTTGCCAAGGTATTTATTATTATTTTTATATAGACTTTTTCTAGACAATTATAGAATTGGATTTTATTTTTATTAATTGTAATTTTATAACCATTGTTATGCCTGCATTCCTTTACAATTAAAACACCACATTCATGTGCATGTGTTTAAAGACATTTTCTTTAAACGCATTATGGTCATTAATTAAACTAACATATGTAGTAAGTTTTCCAAGTAGTATTAACAATTTTGTTCATTATGAATAGTTATTGTATAGAGAGTTATAGTTTAATTCATATTCCTTCTCAGGTTTCTTCGATTACATGGTCAGTTCTTCTGAAAAAGCATCGTCTTTACGGAATGGTATAGCGATACAGGTAATTCTTATTTTTTATATATTTATTGATGCGGTCGATCAGTCACCCCATCTAATGTTACGTAACGGAGGAGCGAGACTTGCTCTCGAGTGGAGATGTTTTAAAACGCACCAATCAATTCGAGGGTGGAGGCTCGTGGTGTTAGTTTTTGGGTTAGCATTAGAAACTTGCTATAGTGCTAAAATGTAAATAAATATTATTGAAATAGTAAAACATACTTTTAAAAGATTATTTCGAACCCTGACATCTACTTTCGTTTGTCATATATTTTTAAAATAAAAAGTGATGTTGATACATTTATGTGAGAATTATAAACTTCAATAATGTTTAATTTTTTTTTTACTTGTTTAATCTTATATCGTAAAAGTTCAAATAGCTACTTTTTTATGAAGATTTTTACGCTTTTTGAAGTGAAACCTTGACGTTTTGACCTTGCGTTAGCACGGTGGAGAAAAAATTATGTTACTCATTAAACCTACGGTATGTATGTAGGTATTTGTGTATGTGTAAGTATATGAGTGTCTATCTTGGATATAGTAGTATACTAAAATGAGTAAATGTATATGTATCTATATATTAATACATATAAGCCAAAGAACTTTCACTTCCTCCGCGTGTACAGAATGATACACGCAGTGTTTTTTTTTGTTTTATTATACCTCTCAACTATATAGTAACTCCGCAATGTTATATTATATTGTTATGCCAATTAAAATCAAAATCAAAAATACTTTATTCAATTTAGTCCCTAAGAAGGCACTTATGAACGTCAAAACTACCACCGGTTCGAAAAGCATCCCAGTCATCGCGAAGAACCGGCAAGAAACTCGATCTGGTTTATCTTTATAATATACTAGCTGCGCCAAATCGGTTATTACCGGTTCCAATTTTATTTCCAAATGCGAAAAGTCTTAAAAAACCCAGAACCCGATTGTAGCGTCACTTAGCGGGTCCAATTGTGAATCCAAACTATCCTATATAGTATATAGGATTTATTACACATTACGTTTACTATCTTTTTGGCTTATAGTTTTTATGTTATTATCTTCTAATTAAGCCCATCAATTTAAAAAGTAAACTTTATCTTTATCTCCATAAAATTTTCATTTTGATTTAGCTCTTTGTTCTAATAAGAATTTGTAAAGTATTGATGAAACTTGTAGTATGTAATAACTTAGTATTTCTAACATTTATATTCTTTTCACATAAAAACAATCCTTTCGGCTGAGCTATTAAACTTAGATATATAGTGTCTTGTATTTTTTGTAAAGCTAAGAGTAATGACGAACAGAATTGCTACGGATTTTATTTCAAATCATTCCAGCAACGCACGCTCTGTTATATAATTTTGCTAATTTCAATTACATTTATTCTGATCAAGTATTGAAAATATTTATTTACCTAAATAAAAAGTAGTCTAATATAAGGTATAATAGACTACTTTTTATTTAGGTAAATAAATATTTTCAATAACAGTGAAAGAATTTTCAAAATCGGATCAAGTAGGTAGTTATATCCAGTCTGGATAGCTTCTTTAGCGATAAGATCAACAGCTGCATTACCCTGGATCACACTATGTCCTCTTATCCATGCCAGAACTACATAAATTCCTAAACAATGACATTGATACAATTGGAATTGTGATAACTGATGTTTTATTGAAATATGTCAAACATGTCAAAACAATATCAAAAAGTTTCAGTAAGAAGAAAAATCCCTTTCTTTTTTTAAGGCAAACAATTTCATTAATATATTTATATATTATATATAATTTTTTTGATACAGGAACCTTCTCGGGCTTTCCCAGAATACCTAAATTATTATCACAATATGATTAGTAGTTTCGGCATGCATAGAGGACAAACATACAAGCATTGATTTTTATATATAAAGATAAGTATATATAATATTTAGAATACATTATCCGTCGCAATCATTTTTAGTGAATGCATGGACAGGAGTTAATTCCAAACATCACCGTTGGTCATATATTCATCCACTCTATAATAGCCTTTTGACACCAAAATCAGCTTAACATGGCGCTTAAATTTACAGTCCGGCAGATCGATAATATGCTTTGGGGTGTAGTTTTATTATGTCATTTAATATGGACGAAGTCGCTGGTGGTTGCCAGTTCATTATATTTATAGGAATTGTAACATTTTGTGTTGATGAACGAAACGTTTAGTTAATTAAATTACAGGTGATACCGATGTTGAATCCAGACGGAGTGTTCCTCGGAAACCACAGATCGGATTTGTTGGGTTCGGACCTCAATCGTTGTTGGAATAGAGCTACAACGTTTGCACATCCAGCACTCATAGCAGTCAATGATCTCGTACGGAAACTTGTTGCAGAAAAAGTTGGTTGCCTTTCTAAATTTTCTATAAGAATATTCATATAAGACAAGACCTGACTGCGCAGGTTCGAATCTGATTTTTTCTTAAGTTTATGTACATTTACTATTTTCAATTGGTTACACTGTCGGCTGACGGTGAACGAAAACATCATGAGGAAACCTGAACCTGAGAATCGTTTTTATAGTACCTACTACCGTATGTGTGAAAATATAGAACTGTTGATTTCTCGGAGTTTGGAATCGTCAATATATTATGGTGATTATGCTATCTTAAAAGCTGATGAAGATGATGTTTAAGACATAAACTTTTGGTCATTATCTATACAATACTAATGTACTTAAGTAGAGGACAGTTTTCCGTTGGTTGGTAGAGCCACGATGAAGCTCTTACTGGTTTCAGCATGAATGGGTCGGCTCGCCCGGGGCAGTACCACCCGACACACAGAAACACCCACGTGAAGTAACAGTGCTTGCATTGTTGCGTTACGTACGGTCAGTGAGAGCGCCGGATACCCAACTCCCCTCCCCCTTCTCCCAAACACAGGCTGGCAACGCACTTGCGACTCCTCTGGTGTTGTAAGTGTCTATGGACGGTGGAGACACACTTACCCGTTTGCCTCCTATGTTTTAAAATAAATGTAAAATTTGTGGGTATCGAGGTAGAAGCAACTACTGATTCAATTCTAATGTCTTCCACTAATATCATTAAGATCCCCAGCTACAATGTTATTTTTTTAATTGTATGAATGTATTTATTTTAAAAACGCGGTTGAAACCGTTGAGTGTAGCCAGCACCTAATAATTCGTAAAAATTTTATTGTGTCTTTTGTTTTAGAGTACGCAGTTGGATTTTATTATTGATATCCATGCCGACGTAAGTCATGAGGGTGTCTATATTCACGGAAATTCGTATGATGATGTGTACAGGTGAGTAAATTTTTCGATAAAATAGTTATTAGCGATTTCAAACTACTCACACCTTATTCCACAGATTTGAACGGCATGCGGTATTACCAAAGTTTCTAGCAGCTCGTATTGAAGCGTGGCAACCGGAAGCTTGTTTTTATAATTCTGATCCAGGTATGATTGGCAGCGCGCGTCGAGCGATACCAACTGGCAATATTGATGCTTATTCATTGTTAGTGTCATTGGGAGGCAGAAGGTTATCAACCAGAGGGCCTTACATACATTATACTGAAGAGGCCTGTATCCTTTCCCAATGATTTTAAAGTAATATTAGTGTTATGTACTGTTGATTAAATATTTCAGTGAATACCTTAGTAAAACTTCAGATGCTAAAATAGGTAGATCCCTCGCTAAAGCGTTGTGTGATTATTATCGACACATAGGTGTTATACCTCCAAAGGTCGATTTATCAGGCAAGAAAAAGGATAAGAGAGGAAAGCACCGTCAAAGGCGACCAATGACTGCACGCGAAAGGTAACATTTACATTACTACACATACCATAAAGCTCAACGTCTCCCTTCATTTGTTCGTTTGTTAATCAGTATAATTCGAAACTATGGAATTATTAGTCTAAATTATTTATAAATACATTTTCTGGTCAGGTTTTAATACAATATATTTGGTTAGCTATGACGACATATCGAAGAATTAATGACAATAAAAGTGAGCGAGGTCGGAAAAGGTTTAACATTAATATTTTTTGCAATAATGTGATAAATTAAATATGTAACATTAACTATACAATTTACCCTGGTCGAAAGCAAGTTATGTTATAAACCTACGTATATTCAACGGTACCTAATACACTACATTTAAATCGTGTTCTCAGCTGCATCGTTTTTAATTTTGAATTCTGAGGGACAGTAAGTATTTTTGGTATAATAACTTCCTTATAGCCTCGTTGTTATTTCAAACTCAATAAAAAGAAAAAGTTACATAAACAAAACACAAACTTATACACTTAGTTGTTCTCAGTTATTAAACACGCACATATCAAGCATACACCCATACCCCAACTTTGAAACTGTTAACTTGACCAGCAAAATAAGTGTTGGGTGCTAACGTAAAAGTGTATTTGATGCGTGCTGTAGAAAAGGGAAAATAATAAAAGTGATGCAGGGAAATCTTTATAATGAAACAAATGCTATGATTTTTTCTTAACTTTCGTTATAAATGTTTTATACTGTATATATGTAGATTATAACATAAATTTATCACGTTCCTCCTCTTGTTTAATATTCTTTTATAAAGACAATGTATGATTTCGGTTTTGTACAATTCTCAGTAATTATTACTGTTAATCTCTAAATATTTTAAAATACTAAAGTTATCATGTGTAAACTGTTGAAGTTTTTAATCTGGGATACCAATAAATTGTTCTCTAGTGGTTTAATAGGAACCTTTTCTTTATTTGTTTTTTTTTTTTAAATTGATTTATGAAATAGCTATTGACTAATATAGTGTGGCGTTCCGCCTTTCTTAATATTAATACCACTTGCTTGCAACAAGTGCTAGGATATAAGGCTGGCATCTAAATACTAAAATACTCCTAGTCGGCGGCTTCAAAATGTAAACGCGCGCGGTACACTGAGAACTGGCACTTTCACCCGGGACGCTAGAGAGTAAGACGCTACACTGATCAAAATATCTGCATCAGTGTATTTTACTTGTATTACATCTCCATTAAAGGACAGTCAATAGAGCCCCTCGAGCATTTATTTCACTCCATAGGTAATAACCGATATGCACCTATAAAACGCCAAAATAACTTTCTACGTATAATTAGATTTTTTAATAACTTGTTGGCTTAGATCTCCAAATTCGTCCCCTGAGCGACGTGCGGTCCCTGCGCGAGTACTATCACCGCCCATTCCTATCGCATCTCCTCCGGCCCTACGAGCCCTACCGCCTAGAACCTCTCGGCATGTTACAACGTGGGCCCGACCAAAAACTGTCTCAGACGGCGACCGTACCTGTTTACCATACATAATAGGTACGTAGTAAGAAGCAATTCTCTAAGTATTTCTAAATCGGGGTCCTAATGGTTGGAAAGCACTTGAACAATGATGATGTGGAACTTCCAAAGAGTATTGAATATGTATAAGATATAATGCTTTGGAAATTGTGATCATATAACTTTAAACAAATTCCGAATAAAGAATTATCCTTTAGTCCAGCATTATGGTATGTTGTCGGCGTTACTACTCATAATTCGGTTCTTCTTGGGCGTACAACCCTCCCTCAGTTCTAAATACCTCACGCCGCTTAACATGGTCCTCCCGCAATATTATCGGGTTCCGTAAAGTTGATGTTGTTCTAAACAAAATGGTTTGTGAATGAAAACTTTTTTTCTTACTAAACACTGGTGTTATTTTTACTTATGAAAAAAAAACTAAATATTGTATGATCTCAATTTTTTTTGGATTTCCCTTAATTTGACTTAGTGAGATGTATTATTTATATCTTTCAGAAAAACAATTCGTGAGCCTGTATCACAGAATAATAATACACCTATCGGAGGCTTGTACGTCACGAAATATGAATTACAAGAGAACGAGTAAATTAAACATAACAGATAAAAAAAATTAATAATTTAAAATAATGATCGTTTAGTAGTAATTGCTTTTCATGCCTTATTATTCGAAGTTGATTTTAAATCTATCGAGGCGGGAGTTTTAGCAGTTATCATATATATTGTAATATAGACGTCGAGGCATTTCTAATCTTTTTAGTGCTCGTTTTTTGTACCATATTTAAGTGAATAATCTGCAGTTTAATACGCATCATCCCTATTGGCTTAATGTTACCATTCTTATGCACATCACAACTGGTTGCTACTAGTCCGGTGGAGCAGTGAAGACCCTGCCAAGTCAATAGCGTAGTCAGTTCGAGAAAAAAAAAAAACTGGTTGCTACCATGTGTTAATTAATGTGATCTAAAGAATATACATTTGTTATCTATATGATTGTTCAGAACATGCTATGGTAGTTTTTGTCCAATTAATCGATTACCTAATTTACCTTTTTAGGTACAACAGTAAAGACCGCCCGACTCGCTGTGGTTGACATGAGTGCGTACATCAGATCACCTTCAAGCTTTACGAATCGCCATTTAGAAAAAGGACAACTGAAAGTTTGCAGACCATCAAGGACAACACACCCGAGATTCACCAGCGATGAATATGATACACACGACTCTGATTCTTAACTTTAAATATCTATATACTTTTTTTATATCATAGGAGGCAAACGAACAGGCGGGTCAACTGATGATAACTGATCACCACCGTTCATAGAAACTTGCAACACAAGGAGAGTCGCAAGTGCTTTATCAGCCTTTGTTTGGGGGGATGGCGATCAGGGGATGGGGAGGGGGAAGGGAAGTGGGCCTCCAGCCCTCTCACTGAACGAACGAAACGCAACAATGTAAGCACTGTTACTTTACGTCGGTTTCCTATGACATGGTGGTTAGTGCCCCGGGCGAGCCGACCCATTCATATGTCAAATATGTCCTGGTGCCAATACATCCAATGTACATGATTTTAATATGATACACACAATTTCGCTTCCTAACTTCACATATGACTTCATGTTAATAGATCTAATACACATTTTTGGAATATGATACACACGATTTCGATTCATAATTTCAAATATGTCCTGGTGCCCATACATCCAATGTACATTATTTTAATATCATACACACAATTTCGCTTCCTAACTTCAAATATATCCAGACGGTAATACTCGTACATCCACTATACATTTTTGTAATATGATACACATAATTTCTATTCTTAACTTCAAATGTGTCCTGGTGCTAATACATCCAACGTACATTTTTGTAATTTGATACATACTACATATTTCCATGCCTAACTTCAAATATTTTCTGGTGGTAATAGATCCAATGTTAATTTTTGGTGTTATAAGATCCAATGTACATTTTTGGTGCTAACAGATCCAATGTACATTTTTGTAATATGATACACACGATTCCAATTCTTAACTTCAAATATTTCTTGATGCTAATAAATCAATAATAAAATACTTTTTTTGTAAAAGATGCAATTTTATTTTTTGGAAATATATATTTAATTGCGCTATAAGAATTTAAGTGTAATGGCAGTTTTTCAAAGTATATTGTGTAAATAATTATTACTTATAAGACACGCGTCTTAAGTTTTAATTCTAACAAATATTATCATAACTATTATATGAAAAATACATACAGCCGTACATATATCCTCTTTTTTTGATATCCGTTAAAAATAGTCACAAATTTTCAGATTTTTATTAATATTGTTTTCTTATTAATGTGTGAGATTTCGCAACAAATTTATGGTAAAATTCTGTCTCCTTTTAAGGGAAGTTACAAGTATTACGTAAGCAGAATTTTTGTAATTTCTGGTCGGCAAATGTTAGCAATATTCCTAACTCCCCCATAATTACGTAAACGTTTATATAAGTATATTCAAATCTGTTCTAATCTAGTAAATAGATATTGCTGACGTTATCACCATCCACACCCCCAATCCTTATGTCATCACAAATAAGCAAATCAAGTAACCCCCTCCCCCATCAGTGCTTACGTAATACTCGAATAACCTCTAAGTGGTAATTTGCGAAATAAACTAAATTTTTTTCTTGATTTTCCTGCATAGTCTTCACATGCTGGTATATGTTTAAAAATTTCAGGTCTCCACGTCATCAGGATTGTGATAAAAAGTGATGACGACGTTTACGCTTTCACACTGCTAAATAACGTTTTGTGTTAATAAGGCTGCAGTATGAAATAATCTTTTTTTATTTTGTTAATAATAATTCTACAAAACATTAAACACGTTGATCAGTAATTTGAATGCTGGTTTATTGTTTTATTATAATTAACTGAAAACGATGGATTTTCGCTATAAGCCTTTTTAACATCAGACTACAGAAATATATCTACAAATTTTGATAACTATTGACATGAATCTAAAATCATGAAATTCTTTATCGCTATAATGAAACCAATGTGATTTTTACTGAAACATATAATGTTGAAGCTAGTCGTATTTACAAAACTAATCATTCAGTCATCTCCTCATTAGAACAAATGTTAATATTTAACATGATAATCACTACATTATTTCAATATTAACAAATGAAAAATTGAACTGAGTATCGTTATCGAGATTTATTTAGCGATTATACGTTTTTTTTTTTATTTGTTTACATTATAATTTTGGTATCGATGTCAACAATCAGATTTTACCTACGAACGCTAAAGAGGTAAAGGGAACATCACAAAAGATACACTCGTACAGTGACGAAGGATGAAGAAGCGCAGGCGGTCCGCGGGACGCTCTGCGGGCCGGAGCGTGCGGGGCTCGGCCGAGGCGCGCCCGACGCGAAGCACCTCCCCTAATAAATATCTTTGGCATGAATCGAACAGCTCGCCGACAATTCACGCGCACTAACACAAACGAAAGTTATCGCTTCGATGACGAACAGTTCGTTTCGTTTTCGCACGGGACGGCACATCGGGAGCGTCACTGGGCGGCGGAGGCGCGTCATTCCCATGCGTCGGCGTCATCCTCGTCCGACATCGTGACGAGGTGCAGCTCGGTGCCGCCTCCCCCGCCGCCGCCGCCGCCCCCCGCTCCGCCCGGGGTGCACGCGTTACGCGGCAAACTGCGTTCGCAGGGACGCGCGGGCTCCGCCTGCACGTACCCGCCGCGCGCCGCTCGCTTCTGCCGCAACGCCTCCTCGTCGGCCGCGGTCCGCGGCTTACGGAACTCGTACACCAGCGGGAATATACGCTCCACTGCTGACTGAACGTCGTTCACGCTTCGGGCTGAAATTTAAATAACAACTACTTAACGCCCAGTGTTCGAAATTCTTTTTTTTGCAGTCTAGGACTTCGGAGCAGAGCCAATTAAAATATTGGTGACAAATGACTGTCGCGGATTGTTATACTCTCGATAACAGCAGACAATCGCGGTTTCGAGTTGCTAGTAATGCGAATGAAAAAACACCAGTCTAGGACTTCGGAGCAGAGCCAATTAAAATATTGGTGACAAATGACTGTCGCGGATTGTTATACTCTCGATAACAGCAGACAATCGCGGTTTCGAGTTGCTAGTAATGCGAATGAAAAAACACTGCGAGTGCAAAGGATTTAGAAGAAAAGCGAACTTATTCCAAAAAAAGAAATATATCACTGAAGCTCGCCAATATCTGAATTGTTACATTTTTAAATTAGCTAAATCCAATTGAAATCGTTCCTAATATTTAGATTACTTTTTAAAAACTTCAAATTATGTACATGTAAAATCATCAAAAAACAACCAAAAATCATATAAACGGCAAAATTGGAACTTAATTCTCAGTGCATAAAAATGGAAAATCTTTAAAAAAAAATTACATGTTGTATGAATGATTAAAATTGCATTTAGCTAGATAATATTGATAAATATTGATTTTTAGAAACACAATACAAAATCATTTATATACTGTAACAAGTCTATTCTAAACACTTAAATCGGTTATTACAAGTTGTACTATTATTAAGGAATTACTGACTATAAAACGTTATTAATTTTATATTAGCATCTATTATTATTATTCTATGGCTGGTCAAATAATAATAAATGATATTTAGCGGTATATTTATACACACCTGTGATTGTCACACCACCAGTGGAAAATATTTTTAAAGTTGCTTTAGGATTATATAATTTATATGTGACTCCAGGGTGCAGTTCTGGTTCGTAGCTGAAATATCAAAATTGGTAAATTAGTCATATACCGAGTAACAAAGTTTATATTGAATATATAAAAAGAAATACTACAATTGTAATTAAGGAGAACCTGATAAAGTATAAACCTCTATAATTTCAAAAATCTGCTCCTCTTCCCCTCAGAACCTAAAACCTCTATTACTTAAAATACACACCCTATGTAACTTATAATCATTTCAGTATTAGCTATCAGTTACTTAAAGAAATGTTATGACCAGCTATATAACAAACTGTCTGTGTAATGAGTAAGTTGAGTAAGTTCGAATGATTGTAGAAAACAAAAATTTTCTCTAAATTTATTGCTTGCATGTGTTTACAAGTTAAATTGTTAATACAAACATTAGGCATACAATTACCTCTCTATTTATCGTAAAAAATAGAAAATCAAATAAATGTCTCGAACTTATTAAAACAAAAAAAAAATCACAGACTTTTCTCAGTAAACTAAACTTTAAATAAATTTTTATTTACCATGTATAAATATTTTATTTTACCATTTCGCGTCATTGTATTTTAACTCATCAATCACTCTCTATCATAAACCCTTGATAAATTAATAACTCTATAACTTAAAATATTTTGTGTTTCTCTTGGTTTTTAATTTATCAAGGGTTTACTGTATATAAATTACAGAGAGTAAAACAAGTTCATCAATGAGCTGGTAAATTTGGTATTCACCAGATTTATTCAGCACTGAACAGCTGTATTTTATGAAGTGATTTTTACTCTTATACCATATTTAGTTGCAACAAAAACTTTGCTCAGAATAGGAGATAATAATTATCAGTCGACATTTAAAAAAAAATTGCAAAGCTTTTGAATACAAACATGTACCAGAAGACCTTGAATAGAGATTATATTAAGACTATATTTAATGAATAACAATTTACACAGCTGACTTCATTTTACAGAACTTATATGTATTTTACAATAATTTATGTGGTTATGAGCAGTTTTTATTTGTAGATAAGCGAATGGTATCTCACTAAATATTATAATGAACTGGGCTAGTGTGTAGTAGTAGTAGCAGGGACTAGTGGTAGATATTTCTAGATTCACTATGTCAAAAAGGAAAACTTATCAAATTTTATAGACTTCCTTTGTCAGTTGTAAATAGCCAGTTACACTTATAAGCCTTGCATGTTCATTCTATTGATTCTAGCATCAAATCGTCAATTAGATCAGGTGTGATAGTTATCCTGTAACTTGTATCTAATTGATACTTTTCTATGTAAATAAAATAGAAAAGTGCCTATAGTTCATCTGGCTAATATACAAAATGGCCAATTCAGAGGATGCTTTAACTGTTGGATAGAGGATTTCTCAGATCATTAACTAGGCTATACATCATCACGGGATCCTATAGGTGGTAAACAGTAATAATAATTCAATAGATTTTTTGTAATAGTAGAAAACAACATATTTTTCGTTCTGATAAAAGTGTTTTTTTACATGAAACATCA
>MU160150.1:83843-100190 GCA_015888305.1 Antheraea pernyi | reverse complement strand
ATATAAAAACCACTAAGCGGATTTTCATGAAGTTTTTGTTGTTTTGCATAAACAGATAGAGTGATTCACAAGGAAGGTTTAGGTCTGTAATTTGTCAAGATTTTGTGTAAATTGGTTGAGATTAACGAGAATTGTTGGAAGTATCGGAAAAAGTTAAGCCGCCTGGGAGCTTTCATCGAAAACGCTGCCTAATGCTGCCCTTTGAGATATGGCAACGATTGAGATAATAAAAGACACGGACGAAGTCGCGCGAATCAACTAGTTGTTATATAATAACACAACAGTGTAATTCATTATTAATATATAAACTTGCCGTATTTATTAAGAACTTATATGATTCAAATTACAAATAGCTAATATTCATTATGTCTAATGCTCAATTTATCGAACGACACATTAATATGTCTAATTATAGTACACGGTAAATAATAGATTACCGAAATGCCATCGCCAGATTACCTGCGTGCGGTGCGGGGAGCACACCCCGCCCGACTACGTGACCGCCCGAGAGATGAGCCGGTGAAAGTGAAGTGAAAAAAAGTTTGTCTACCATTCTACTGTTAAATAATTGTATATTTGGAACTTTATTGGGAGAGATATACATAACACTTTTTTCACAAATACTTATAATAAATTATCAAAATCATATTATCATATGTTGTACATTCATATATACTAGTGTTCGCCTAGTGGTCGAAATTCGAGCATAATTCATTATTACATTCAATAACACCAAAAAGAATAACAATTATTTCAGTGGAAGATAAAGTATTTATCAGTTAATTATTAATGTATATTATGAATTTAAATATTATATATTATATTATTATAAAATTAACCAACAATTTGATCAGTTTATTCCAAAGAGCATGTAAGGTAGGGAACGTAAGTCATGTTAAAAATATTGAATGTAGGATGAAAATAGGTAATTGGAACGCAAGAGTAAAATGAAGGATGGCGAAACGACATTTTCGTTTACATGTGTGTATATGTAGTGTGTTATTCAATCAATAGTGTGTGTAATGTTTATTTTAATTCATTTGATGTATTTCTAATGCATTTTATATTTTAAAAATAGCTTCATGTACTTCTCCTCCATATAAACTTTAACTATGCCAAATTTCAAGTGCATCCGTTCGCGCAATTCGCTTAAAAAGGGGTACAACGTTTTCTCTTCACGTATTAATATATAGATTTGAATAACAACTGCTTTGAATATAGTTATCAGTCCTTACGACTACTTGACAGTAAATTACTAACCAACTTCATGGTGTCGGTGCGGGCATCGTAAAAATTAACTCTCAACATTTTTTCCAAACACGCCAAGAGAAGTATAATTTCAAAAAACGCGTATCCATAGTCGAAAACTAGTGTAGATAGATTATATAGAATGAAAGCCCGGCTTAAAGTTTTTAACAAAAGTCCGCAAACTCTGGTGTAAACTATTAATTCCTGACACAATAGTTTGCGGAATTATTTGCGGGTAGAAGTACTTTAACAATTAAAATTAGAAGCCCACAATAGGCCGTCAGCCGGCTTGCGCCAGAAGTAATAATAGATCTGATTCTAATTATCGAAACTTTGTTCTTTACAATTGTTTTATTGTTACGGGGCAACCAGAAATCTTTATATTTGTAATAATGTTAATTTCTACAAACGGGATTTCTGTAGTTGGTTTGCGTAATTATGGAGCTGGTTATGTTCCGATAGGTAATTATTCAGCCTTCGTTTTTGTTGTTCAACCTTTGTAAAAGTATAGCACTTCATCTGATAGTATGATAAAGTAAGAAGTAGCAACGAGTGACAAGAATTGTGAGATCAGCTTAAAGAATTCACGACATCTCTGGGTCAAATTTTCTTTCTGTTTCTTCTAAAATTGCTTGCCCTATTTACTATGAGTAATTATGATTGTTCGAATACCATTCAGAATTTTGTGAAAAAAAAAACCTTAAAAGTACATTCTCCTTTGTAAAATGAAATGTCAGGCAGCGATCAAAGTGCAACGGAGCGAAATCTAACAAAACTTCATGCAGAAGAACGAAATCAAAAGGTTCACTCCTCTTTTCTTTACATTATATGTGAATTGAATCATTAAATATAAGTCGTGGTGGCCTAGTATAAGTCGTGGTGGTCTAGCATAAGTCGTGGTGGCCTAGTGGTTTGAACGGTGGAATATTATTTCGATGTCCGCAGGTTCGAACCCTGGCATAAACCAACGAATTTTTCGGAATTCGTGTACATTTACTAATTTAAATTGGTAACACTATCGACTGAGGGTAAAGAGAAACATCGTGAGACCTGAACCTGAGAAATGTTCTACTACTACTGTATTACGTTCTAGTACTACTGTATGTAGTTAAAATATAGAACTGTGGATTTCTCAGAGTTTGAAATCGCCAATACGTCGTGGGCTGGCGTGGTGATTACGCCCATACCTTCCTTCGGGAAGAGGCTTATGGCCCTGCAGTGGGTCTCTTACAGGCTGAATTTATTATTATTTTATTAATATTTGAACCACATAATATATGCACTAGCATATAATTTACGAGGTGCGGGACGCGGGTAGGAGTAAGGGACAGGGCGTGAATTACACGAGTCCGGTTTTGCGTAAACCACCTGATATTGATTGTAGGTATATCAGTTTTGCGTTTTTCTAGATAATTGGGTCAATTTTTTTGTTAGTGTAATTTTCAAGAAAAAACCTTATTACCAGATATACCCTCAGTTAGGACTATGTCGAGGAGGTCTATTGAAAAAAAGGAAGATATTTTAGTCAGCATATACAACCCATACAAGTATATACATTAAAAATTCAAATCAATCGACGAAATTACAAACACACGTACACGATAATTTCAAACGAATATAAGTACATATATGCATGCCTTTAATAATGTAGCCTAGTATGGCCTATATACAATACATCGTTTACGATGTTTTCACGAAACTGCGGAATTAAATACCATTTTCAACGACTGCGCATTAGCTCAAACGTCAGAAGGAGTAAGTATTACGCAAAGACTTATACTGCTGTCGAAAGATAAAGGAGTTCATCTGTAGTTTTTTGCAATATTGAGTTACATTAGGGAAAAAGGAGTTTCTAATCGTATTTATTGTCCAGCTGTGAGCTAATGAGAACAGATTACACTTAAAAACAGGATATACTTACTTCGCTAAAGAAGCAGACTATAGACATTTCTCCGATCTGTGTTTTAGTATGATACGCCCTTTTTCCTTGCGGTGACAAAAAAAATATTTTAAAATGTAAATGTGTAAATTACAACAATTTATAACGACAATCACTACATATTTAACCACAATAATATAAAAACCACTAAGCGGATTTTCATGCGGTTTTTGTTGTTTGCATAAACAGCTAAGAGTGATTCACGAGGAAGGTTTACGTCTGTAATTTGTCAAGATTTTGTGTAAATTGGTTGAGATTAACGAGAATTGTTGGAAGTATCGGAAAAAGTTAAGCCGCCTGGGAGCTTTCATCGAAAACGCTGCCTAATGCTGCCCTTTGAGATATGGCAACGATTGAGATAATAAAAGACACGGACGAAGTCGCGCGAATCAACTAGTTGTTATATAATAACACAACAGTGTAATTCATTATTAATATATAAACTTGCCGTATTTATTAAGAACTTATATGATTCAAATTACAAATAGCTAATATTCATTATGTCTAATGCTCAATTTATCGAACGACACATTAATATGTCTAATTATAGTACACGGTAAATAATAGATTACCGATGTATTTAACTATTTGATATCGGTCTCAATTTTGGGTAAATGACTTTACATGTAAAAGTTTATACTAATACCTATATCTATAGTATTTTAGTACACAACGATTAAAAAGTTATTAGAACAAACGAAAGATACACGAACGCGATTAGTAAGTCGATAAATGACTGCCTCAAGGTCACAATTTCTTCTACTCATGTGGTAGCACTACTCTACCTTATCAACATATCTTCTATACATCTATAAATATTGTAAGAATGTATATCTCATGTGTCTGTATTTATTGGATTTTTGTGAAAAAATGATTGCAGGTGTTTTGAAATCATTACATAGTATAAAACAAAGTCCCCTACCGCGTCTGTCTGTGGGTCTGTTCGCGATAAACTCAAAAACTACAGAACAGATTGTCATGCAGTTTTCACCGGTGGATAGAGTGATTGATGAGTAACGTTTTAGTATATAATTTGTCAAGGATTTTTTCATAATCAGGGCGGGACAACGTCCGCCGGCCCGCTAGTAAATAATAAAATACATTTCAATCAATTTTAGAAATGTGTGTCTGTATGTTTGTATGAACACGAATCACTGTTAAAGTACCGCGCTCAGGACAACGCCTTAAAGCATCATAAATCATAGCTTCGAATAACATTTAATCTTTGTTTCATTAAAATCCTTTCGGTCTATCAAAAGTTATTGTAATTTTAATGACAACGCAACTTAAGTGCGAGAGAAAAGTAGTTAGTGATTAGAATTAAATACTTTTTTTATTTCGAACTGTGTACGCTATTGACCAACAAGGTCTTAACAGCTTCACCGAACTACTGAGGCGAGCGATTAAGGCACACAATTAAATACATTCAGGTGACTTTACTAGCCGCTGTTTTGAACATCAGGTTCCACGCGTACGAAGACTCGGGCACAGCTAGTGTTAGCTAATAATAGGTGTAGTAAAAAGAAATCCATTATTTTTGCATAAAATTGAAGGCTTTAATTACCCATAGTTTTACAATGATTTATGTAAAATACGCGCCGTTTTGTTCGAAAACTTTTTGCCATTTTGAAGGTAATATCACTATTCCTCTCTCATAGAATCCCTGCTCCGTATTGGGGAAAAATTGAAACAGTCGATTTTCATAAGCTTCTCTTGAAGCGATTTTTTTTTTACCACAAAATTGTTCGCCATGGACAGTCACAGGTAATCCCTTAGTGTAAATTTCTAGACTATTAGGTGGATGCATAAGAACTTCCCAACCAAGCTCCTGGAGCTCCTGGCGAGTCACTATTGATGTGGCCTAGCGTTGTCTTGATGTATCACAATTGCTATCCTATTGGCCATAGCTTTATTATAAATGCAGAAGTGGGTTTGTTTGTTACGCTTTTACGTGCTCACTATTGAACTGATAATCGTTAAATTTGCATACACGTCAAAGGTACAAGATAGATTATAAGATTAAAAGTGTACTTTTCCCGAGTGATAGATCAAACCTACATTTACGCGAGAGAAACCCCGAACAGAACCTAGTTTACTTACAAATCTAACACTGTGTATAAATACTAGCTAATGATCGCGACTCTGTTCGCGTGAATATGTTTTTTATGTTGCGAAGGAACTATGTGCTTCAGCCGATTCTCAGTGGACTGCCATACAGCTGAAATATAGCCTACACCCATTTTAGTGATTAATAATTTTTCATCCCACTCGATAACTGATCAATTATTTTGAAAATTATTTCACAGCTAGAAAGGTATATTAGATTACGTTTTATTAAGGTATATTATATAGTAAATGGGGCGTGGAGGTGAGGGTCAAAGGAGCAACCCAGTGGATATCGTGACGATATTTCTTGCCAATCTATATATAGTATAGTTTCGAGTCACAATTGGAACCGATAAGTTACGCTACAATCGGGTTTTAAGTTTTTTTAAAGATTTTTAGCGTTTGGAAATAAAATTAGAACCGGTAACCTACTTGGTGCAGACGAAGTTGCACGGGTCAGCTAGTTTTTTTTATAAAAATCATCAATAGTGTCCCACTTTGTTTAATTACATCTAACGTACTTGTCGGTTTCAATAAGAAGGTTGAACATCAAAATTTTAGCTGATTCTAAAGCCATAAACTTTAACTTATTTCAACTAACGAATCAGAAAATGTTCTGCGCGTACGTAGTTATGTATTTTTGCCCATAAATTACAGAGGGCGCCGTCTGTGTTTATATTTGTATGTTAGTCATTAAATTAACTGCTTGTAAGAATGAATCAATTCATGAATAATAACGAATGCTCTATATAAGAACTGTTTAAAGTTGACTCAGAAGTATTCAATCTCAGAAGTATTCAATACTCGAGTGTAAATTTGGAAGTTGGCAGTTGATTTTTTTGTTGTCACTTTATGTTTAGGATAGACAATATGTGAACGATGGTGACATCTGGAAAGGACACCCGTCTCTGTGCATCCACTAAAAATGAATGTAACTATGTTTGTAGAAATATATGTCATGAAAAGATAAACCAGATCGTGTTTTTTTTGCCTGTTCTTCTGCTGGTAGCTTTGACGTTGATAAGCTCCTCCTCTGGGCCTAAATTGTATAAAGTGTTTCAGATTTTATTATACTGGTTTCTGCTCGCGGCTTCCTTCGCGTCAATGTAGACTTACCTATCCTACGGGAACATTCTGGATGAAAGTCCTCTTCTGTAAACCTAATAACTTGTATGCAAAATTCCATAATAATTGGTTCGATTGTTTAGGCGTGAAAAGGTTACAAACAAACTCACATTCGTGTTTATATCAGTAAGGACGTAATGTAACTCGTAAATGTAAGTCGTAGTTGTTTAAATTATGAAAAGTTGGTTATTTATTCAACTTATTGTTCTACGCTGGTTCTAAAATGATTTTTCTACAACGTATACTTTACGTTTTCGGTATTCAGTGTTATTTATGTCTAAAGATTTAATGATACCCCATATACATTCTACAAGTCTTATGTTTATGTTTTGCTGAAAATTTATAATATTCCCTTTTTAAATGGTTTGTATTTCTTTTAAAATTAAAAACGTAGGTCACATAGAACGTATTATTGATGCACTAATAATTCAATTAACAATATTTTTCTACTCTAAATGATGTGAACGTATGTATGATTTTTTTCATTGATAGCTATTCTCTAAACTCTTTATAGTTATCTAAATATTTAAATTTTCTTTTAGTGAAACCCAATATACTGGCAAAAGTATGTGTAGCTCACCAGGAAGTTAGTTAAAATTCAATTGAAACAGTCCGAAATACGTACGTGGAAGCGAATTAAAAAAACACACGATAAAAATAACTTCTACGTAATTACTTGGAATTTAACATCATTATAAATAAATAATTAAACTCCCGAACATTCAGATAACGGATTTTACAGTCCCAACGTCAATATACTATTATTTCAGTACGTTTAAAAATAAAATCGTTACAACTAGCTAATATCTTGAAATTATACGAACAGTTTTATCATTCGCATTTATATGCGAGTTGGTTTAAATTAAAATTCAAACTGTCGATTGTTCACATGACGAGTCGTGTAACCGTCTGTCGTTTGGTAAATTCAATTGTCAATATTACCTTCATCGTTTCTACTTTGAATATATATAGCGATAACCGCTATATTTTAATAATGAATCACGCTATGTTATTGTATAACTTGCTTCTACCCTCGACTTCGTCCGCGTGGAATTGTTACTGAATTGTAACGCTAACACGCAGCAGAAGCTTTATTTAGAAAAACGATTTTTAAACATTCTTCATTTGTGCTCCGCACGTATTGTGGTCTTATATAGTGGTCTTAATATAGCCTTCTTGGATAAATGATCTATCTAAGACTGAAAGAATTAATCGGTAATCAATAGCAGAATAATTTAATATCCCCTTTGTCAATGTAATATTTAATAACGAATACCGATTAATCAATAGCAGAAATTTAATATCCAATGTGTAGAAACAATGCATTACGGCATTAGTTCTCATAATTATCATATGTACTAATGAGTATAGTGTGAAAATGGTACCATTACATGTTATTGAACAAAAATAAAGCTTAGTACCTGTATATAAAGTTTCATATAAAACGAACGATTGTATGTACTTCAAAGGTTTACGTCGAAAACTGAATAGTCTTAATTGCGGACGAAACTCGACGTCCTCGGTCTGAATCAACCGCAAACACCTAAATTCCAATAACCTTCGAACTTTAGCAACGTTCTGTGAATCAATAAACCCTCTATCATTATACAAAACATATTTCTTGAGGATAGACAGAGACTGGCATCATCTATAAAACGTATCTATCAAAAAGTTGGTACAAACAAAATTATGAATTTAAGTATTTAAACGCTCGCCTTAGTAGTCCTGTGAAGCTGTGAAATTCCGTCGCGTCGTAAAAGATACAAATGTGAGAGATTGTGATTTTAAAATATCTTGTATATTTATTATGTAAGTTGCATAAATTCATCGGAATGTAGTAGTTTCGTACAGATGGATTATAAACAGCCGGAAATCTGGCCAGTTTCATCCAATATGTTTACCCGCGGGATCCATTATCGTAATGGTGTTGTTATCGTCCAATAACGGATCGCGCACCGGCCGGCCATTTTCTAATTATAAGCCGACGGCGAGCTATCGCATATTGACCTGACCTTTTAAGAATAACTTGCACTTAGATATTGACTTTCACTTGAACAAATCTTATTGTATTTAATACTCAAAGAGCTCCAAGAGTGATGATCATTCTCAATTCATTAAGAAGACGTCCTAGCGCCTTTCTTTAGTTCTTCGAGTTACATTGATTCTTAGCTTTAATAATCAGATAATAAGCCTTTAGACTAAAGTCTGTATATTAGTTGATTGGTTTCGAGGTAAATGATTTCATGAAAGGAAGGAAGCAACATTTATTTTACACTAGTTTTTCCTCGCGGTTTCGATCGTTCTATTGGAAATTTCACCTATCAGAATAGTACATTTTACGATATGACATTTTCTATAAACCTGACCACGTGTAGTATGCAAGCGATTAATTAAAGCGTAACAAAGAAAAGAACAATCGTATTAAAAATAATAATCTGTAAGTATAAGATACATAATTTTCGTCCTCCCGATACATATTTGTGTTGTATTTTTTTTACGTTTTACCAACTGAATCAGTTAGTATGTGTATATGTAGGTATATATGATTGAAGTACTTTCGATCTTGTACGAGGTCATAAAATTTAATGTTTAAGAGTCCATACGCTTTCACATTTTCATTTTAAAATTCAGCATCGAATTCACACTGTGTAGTTATTGGTATCCTTGTAGAAATAAAGTGGGCCATGACTGTAATTCGATTTATCAACATCCTGTCACTTTTACTTTTAATGAGTGTTTAAAATACAGAAATGGAAGCAACATTTATTTTACACTAGTTTTTCCTCGCGGTTTCGATCGTTCTATTGGAAATTTGACCTATCAGAATATTACATTTTACGATATGACATTTTCTATAAACCTGACCACGTGTAGTATGCAAGCGATTAATTAAAGCGTAACAAAGAAAATAATCGTATTAAAAATAATAATCTGTAAGTATAAGATACATAATTTTCGTCCTCCCGATACATATTTGTGTTGTATTTTTTTACGTTTAAGAATTATAATGATTAGTGACAGGACGCTTGGAAACTGAAGAAACTGAATCCGTTAGTATGTATATATGTAGGTATATATGATCGAAGTATTTTATATCGTGTCATAAAATTTAATGTTTAAGTGTCCATACGCTTTCACATTTTCACTTTAAAATTCAGCATCGAATTCACACTGTGTAGTTATTGGTATCCTTGTAGAAATAAAGTGGGCCACGACTGTAATTCGATTTATCAACATCCTGCCACTTTTACTTTTAATGAGTGTTTAGAATACAGAAATTACTACCACTCATTTTCTTACCAAAGCTCAACTTTGACTTGGTGTATTTGCTCAGAACTGGTAATTACGAGTTATGTTATGATTTGAGTTAATAGTATACGAGTAACCTTTAGTTGTCGATTTAGTGTGTACAGAGAGCCGCGACACACGAACTGTCCGCATTGTTACGTCGCTGTCTCTCGACGTGGTTTCGGTACTACAGTTTTAATGGTAATTCCTATATTTCTAGGGGTGGTATCTATAACCTTCCTCAGTTAATAGACTATAAAGCATAAAATATTTTTTCCAATGTGACTGGTACTTCCAAAGATTAACGCCTGCAAAAAACAAAAAATAATCTTTTGGGTTTTTTATTATTGGAATAGATTATAAATTACAACAAGCTCACGGTTTCGCTAACATTAGTATTTGATCTATCCCTCGGGATGTACTATTTATGTCTTTTTTTTGTATAAACCCATTCTTTATTGTACCCTGTATCGTTTTCAATACCTCTAACAAGGTTTATGCAAAATTTCATTATAATCGAATGAGTAGTTAAGGGGTTAAAGCTTTACAAACGAACTCACAGTTGCATTTATAATATTAGTTAGAATTATCCTACTAAAGTTTCATTTACATAATACAAAAAAAAATCAATGACATAAGAATTTCATTACAATGTTATATGTTATCTTTGAGAAATTATTTGTTTTTGTAATAATATTTATCATCTACAGAGGTTTTGAAATATAATTATACATAATTCTCTAGAAACTATTGAAAAACTTTATAAAAGTGTCACTAAATGGCGTTCAATAATTTTAAAATTAGGTATCGTTCCGTGATGAAAGTTTAGTATGATTCTAACTTTCATTTGATTGTGTGTCTAATCATGATACTTTAGACCAGTGGTCGGCAAACTTTTTATCCAAAAGAGCAATATATAAACAATAAAAAGCTGAAATAGACTATGTCTTAACTTAAGCTTTGCTTTAGAACATACATTTTTATCGAAATAGAATCTTTCCACGTCGTAAGACAAATTGTTTCAAATTACGTCTGGTTTAGGAAGAGCTGCGGGCGAGAGTTAGTGTAACAAATAGGGAGTGCCGCCACGCTTGTTATTGATCGACCTGTTTTTATTGTAGGAGTGTCTTTGCAGTGTTTCTCAAATGGAGGTTTATTGTAATAAAATAAAATGTAATTTTGAGAAATACGGGTACGGAACGTTAGAAATCCAGAAGTTTCAAACGTACTTTACGAAGTTCCGAAACTGGCCTCTGCCCGCGACTTCGTCCGCGTGGAATAGTTACTTTGGGCTATCGCTAACACGCAGCGGAAGCTCTCAAGAGGAAAAAACCGATTTTGAAACATTCTTCATGTGTTGGCATCTATTGGCCTTAACGTGATGGTATATAACCTTTTTCAGCCTATAACATAAATGAGCTATATAATACTGAAAATATCGGACCATTACCATTACCAGATTTCCCTCTACAACGTCACAAACTCACAAACTACCTATTTATAATATTATTAGTATAGATTTAAGAAATCAAGAGGCCAGTTAATCTTTTTTTTAATCTAATACGTACGCAGACTAGTGGTAGTTCTATTGTAAAATATAAAGATACTAATGTGCCTTCTAGACTATCTAGATATCCAGTCTCTTTATTTGGTAATAATAGTTACAGAAACAATTTAGAACATTTTTCCATCGTCCCAGACTATCACGTCAATATAACGACCCAATTAAAAAAAATCACACCATATATTTATATATATATTTGACAACTCAGTTTCATACTACATAATAGTTCTTTTTTTTTTTCTCGAACTGTCTACCCTATTGACCTGGCAGGGTCTTCACAGCTTCACCGGACTACTCAATAGTTCATATAATATTTCATATTAGTTCATAGCTTTATGATTTTTTTTTCATAGTTTATTAATAATACGTATTATATTATTTTTCTTTTTAACTTACTTTATTGTATTTATATGTATAAATGCCGTTACCGAGTGTAATTAGTAGGATAATTAATTTTAACAAATATCATGTACGTTACACCTAATCATATTATGTTCCCGTTGTCGATTTTTTCTGATAATTAAATAAATAAATTAGCGAACTGGAATCGTTCTACTGGATGTTTATTAGTCAATACTATCTAAATCATGATCATTTTTAACGTGTTATTTGGGCCAATTATGTTCTATTATCTTTGTCGATCTTTTCTGTTATTAAATGAAGAAATAAGAAGAGATGAGAGAGAGGTGATTGTAAGTCGGACTTACTCCCGCGTCCAGGCAATTAAAGCGTCCTATTTATTAAAGAAAAAAAGAACCTACATTCTATAAAAGTACGCTGTAAGATATCATTGGACGCGGGAGTAAGTCCGACTTACAATCACCTCTCTCTCATCTCTTCTTATTTCTTCATTTAATAACAGAAAAGATCGACAAAGATAATAGAACATAATTGGCCCAAATAACACGTTAAAAATGATCATGATTTAGATAGTATTGACTAATAAACATCCAGTAGAACGATTCCAGTTCGCTAATTTATTTATTTAATTATCAGAAAAAATCGACAACGGGAACATAATATGATTAGGTGTAACGTACATGATATTTGTTAAAATTAATTATCCTACTAATTACACTCGGTAACGGCATTTATACATATAAATACAATAAAGTAAGTTAAAAAGAAAAATAATATAATACGTATTATTAATAAACTATGAAAAAAAAATCATAAAGCTATGAACTAATATGAAATATTATATGAACTATTGAGTAGTCCGGTGAAGCTGTGAAGACCCTGCCAGGTCAATAGGGTAGACAGTTCGAGAAAAAAAAAAAGAACTATTATGTAGTATGAAACTGAGTTGTCAAATATATATATAAATATATGGTGTGATTTTTTTTAATTGGGTCGTTATATTGACGTGATAGTCTGGGACGATGGAAAAATGTTCTAAATTGTTTCTGTAACTATTATTACCAAATAAAGAGACTGGATATCTAGATAGTCTAGAAGGCACATTAGTATCTTTATATTTTACAATAGAACTACCACTAGTCTGCGTACGTATTAGATTAAAAAAAAGATTAACTGGCCTCTTGATTTCTTAAATCTATACTAATAATATTATAAATAGGTAGTTTGTGAGTTTGTGACGTTGTAGAGGGAAATCTCGAGAACTACTGGTCCGATTTGATTCGAAAAATTTGATTTGATCCGAAATTCTTTCAGTGTTTTATAGCTCATATATCGAGGAAGAGTATAGGCTATATATCATCACGCTAAGACCAACAGGAGCGGAGCACCAATGAAGAATGTTTCAAAATCGAGTATGTTTTCCTCTTGAGTACTTCCGCTCCATATTAGCGTTAGCCCAAAGTAACTATTCCACGTGAACAAAGTCGCGGGTAGAGGCTTATTACATTATAAAGAGGTAAAGTTTGTGAGGTTGTAGGGGGTATTCTGAGAAACTATTACACCGATTTTGAAAATTCTTTATCAATAGAAAGCCACGTTATTTGTGAGTGTCATAGATTGTATGTTAACCCGAAAAATGAAAAGACTTTTTTGTGGTAGTCGGACTTGCATGGTAAGTCTGAGGAAAAACGATCGAACGGAAATGTTTTTTACTAATGCTGCCTTAATGATGAGAGATATATGATTAAGTTCTAGAGAAAAGTTATAGAAATTGAGAATGCCTACAAAAAAGTCAGCGACAGCATATGTCTAACTTTTATATTTAAGTCACACAAAGTTGTTTTTTATATATGTTTACCGCCGAGCAAAGTGGGCACGGGTCAGCTAGTTTGGTTATCACTCTGTAGTACTTAGTAAAAAAAAAGTGTGTGTGTACTTTTATGTACACGCGTTAGAAATTATACTTCTTTGGCGTAATAACAAGATAAAAACATTTAAAAAAAAATCATCTTTCGCCTTATAACATATACACACATGTAAATAAAAACGACATTTTGACATCTGTCAATAAAGGACTTCAAAAAAGGTTGTGAAGGAGGTTGCTATGCTCGACTGAATGTATTATTTTACTCTTACGTTCCAAATACCCTTTTTCATTCTAGATTCAACAATGATATTATAACATACAAATATTATTATAATATTTATCCCTGTTAAAAAATCAATGAACTATGGTCGAATGTCGACTACTGGGCGTCCTCTAGTTATAATATCATTATAAAAATGTAAAATTGGCTTTTCTTTATTCTTGTTTCGATGTTATACATATAATATAATACGTGTAAACTTAAATTTGTGTTCTGCACAACCTTAATGAGAGGGGTCAAAAATTTTGGCGAGTACGGTACTTCCTCTACTGCCACAATACATAGATGCCATCGTTAAACGTTTTATTGTAGCTGCCTGACCCATCTTTATAGATTGATAGCTAATTTATACGTGTTGTCGAGTCCAATTGACGTCAATAGAGACGCTGTATAAATTAAAACTATACACGAAACGTTTTCTATAGATTCGGTTGAAAATATAATTTTTATTTTCGAAAAAGTATGTTATACATATAATATAATACGTGTAAACTTAAATTTGTGTTCAGCACAACCTTAATGAGAGGGGTCAAAAATTTTGGCGAGTACGGTACTTCCTCTACTGCCACAATACATAGATGCCTTCGTTAAACGTTTTATTGTAGCTGCCTGACCCATCTTTATAGCTAATTTATTCTTGTCGTCGAGTCCAGTTGACGTCAATAGAGACGCTGTAAAAATTAAAACTATAAACGAAACGTTTTCTATAGATTCGGTTGAAAATATAATTTTTATTTTCGAAAAAGTATAAAGTGCTCACTTCAGCATTAACATTTTTGAGTAAGACAATAGTCTAATTCGTCATCATGGTATAGTTCACTTCCGAGAGCTCAAAATTAAAACGCTTATGTACCATACCAATAATTGTAATAATGTAGTGTTTTCATGGAAATTTCTAACAAGGGAGCCATTATCTTGTTAGAACATTGGAATGATCACAAAACACTTTTAATATCATTATTACCTACTCGATAATGGAAGTAATTGAAAAAAAATGGAACCAAAAAAATTCTATTGCTTCCTTCGTTATAAATCGCTTCATACATCTCGACTGCAAAATCAAAATACATAAAGATCCAGTGCCATGTTGTTTGTCCAATACGAACTCCGAAACTACCCAACCGATCTTCATGAAAGTTGGCATTATGTATAATTTGGTACCTAACTTGAAAGATAGGCTAATTTATATTTCAATTAATGGCCTCAATATTTTTTAATTATAAATTAAATTACTTTTAATGTTGATTATCGTTATTTATTATACATATCATCAGTCTCGAACAGATGGCGCTTTAAATTAGTTTGTTGATAGAAAACTGTAGATATGTATATGGATATCTCATAGATAGCGCCACGTTTTGATCTAGAATTTCTTTTTCAATAACTGAGCCACAACAACACGTGGCTGAGTCAGCTAGTTTTATATAGTTATTCGTTATGTCTCCTGATTTATAATTATTTATTCTTCAATAGGCATGTCTGGAGCAAGAATCGAGGGTTTCCGAATTGAGGTCTCTGGCGGCGCAAGTGGCCGCTGAGACAGGATCCCGCGCACTGCAAGCGGACGCTGACGCGCTCGCCCGCCGATTACAACTCGTGGCAGGTGCCGTACAAGCTCTGGCGGACCTCGGCGAGGCCAGGCAACTGGCCCGGGCCAAGGCACAGCATGCCAAGGAAATGTTGTGCGATATGAGACAGGTATTTATTTTTACATGGATTGACAATATTACATAGTGGTTTCAATTAAGTCCGTTAATTGCGTGAGGCGTTTTTGACCTCCTTGTCAAATAAATCATGAGATTTATCTCGACCGTCCTCCACTCCATTAATCTCACGTGAGATCTTTCAAAATATGTTATACGTTGGATTTATTGAAAAAAAGATAATTTACTTTATTATTTTTATATTTATTTTTTACGATTATTATTGCATTTCGATATATGATTTCGATATTCGATACATGACATTTCTATATATCAAAACTAAATAACTATACGTCTATTCACGGACTTAAATATATAGCAGAATTGTGCCAGATTTACCCAGAATACTTTAGACTATGTTTTACTTTTAATTAATTTGATTTTCTCAAATGCATACATAATTTTTTGCCCAAAAAAAATTAAGCGATATTTGCGAAACCCTCACTCTCCCCACGTGAGATTTGGCTTGATGGGGTGGTGGGAAAGAGAAACCTACACGTAAATAATCGACGCCCCCTAACTGCATATTTATACTTCTAAAAAAGTTGCATTTGGATTCTTCAATTAGAATACGTGTGCGGTAAACTTTTAAAGTCTATAAATATATTTGAAATTAAACAAATCACTTGGTGACAGTATCCTCAATTAGTCGTCAATGGAGATCATATGGCGCTGTATTTGGTGAACCTCTGCGGCTCCAAGTAAACGTAACGGATGAAACGTGGGCTTCATATCCCATAATGAATTATTCATTGTTTAGTATAACGGGAATTTGGTTATCGATTGTGCATCGTATATGGGAGTAGATTGTACTGAATGATCTAAGTTTATGCCGTAGGTATATTGGTAGACAGAAGTTTGCTGAAC